>CM045448.1:3789910-4029910 GCA_024666655.1 Dascyllus trimaculatus | reverse complement strand
TTTGTCTCTTTTGTAACATTTTGTGTCTCTTTAGCATCATTTTTTGTCTCTTTAGTACCTTTTTGTCTCTTTAGCAACATTTTGTGTCTCTTTAGTATCTTTTTGTCTCTTTAGCAACATTTTGTGTCTCTTTTGTATCTTTTTGTCTCTTTAGTATCTTTTTGTGTCTCTTTAGTACCTTTTTGTGTCTCTAGCATCTTTTTGTGTCTCTTTAGTATCATTTTGTGTCTCTTTAGCATCTTTTTGTGTCTCTTTAGTATCATTTTGTGTCTCTTTAGCATCTTTTTGTGTCTCTTTAGTATCTTTTTGTGTCTCTTTAGTATCTTTTTCTGTCTTTAGCATCATTTTGTGTCTCTTTTGTATCTTTTTGTCTCTTTAGTATCTTTTTGTGTCTCTTTAGTATCATTTTGTGTCTCTTTAGCATCTTTTTGTGTCTCTTTAGTATCATTTTGTGTCTCTTTAGCATCTTTTTGTGTCTCTTTAGTATCTTTTTGTGTCTCTTTAGTATCTTTTTCTGTCTTTAGCAACATTTTGTGTCTCTTTTGTATCTTTTTGTCTCTTTAGTATCTTTTTGTGTCTCTTTAGTACCTTTTTGTGTCTCTAGCATCTTTTTGTGTCTCTTTAGTATCATTTTGTGTCTCTTTAGCATCTTTTTGTGTCTCTTTAGTATCATTTTGTGTCTCTTTAGCATCTTTTTGTGTCTCTTTAGTATCTTTTTGTGTCTCTTTAGCATCTTTTTGTGTCTCTTTAGTATCATTTTGTGTCTCTTTAGTATCTTTTTGTGTCTCTTTAGTACCTTTTTGTCTCTTTAGCAACATTTTGTGTCTCTTTTGTATCTTTTTGTCTCTTTAGTATCATTTTGTGTCTCTTTAGCATCTTTTTGTGTCTCTAGCATCTTTTTGTGTCTCTTTAGTATCATTTTGTGTCTCTTTAGCATCTTTTTGTGTCTCTTTAGTATCTTTTTGTGTCTCTTTAGCATCCTTTTGTCTCTTTTGTAACATTTTGTGTCTCTTTAGCATCATTTTTTGTCTCTTTAGCAACATTTTGTGTCTCTTTAGTATCTTTTTGTGTCTCTTTAGTACCTTTTTGTGTCTCTTTAGTATCTTTTTCTGTCTTTAGCATCTTTTTGTGTCTCTTTAGTATCTTTTTGTGTCTCTTTAGTACCTTTTTGTCTCTTTAGCAACATTTTGTGTCTCTTTTGTATCTTTTTGTCTCTTTAGTATCATTTTGTGTCTCTTTAGCATCTTTTTGTGTCTCTAGCATCTTTTTGTGTCTCTTTAGTATCATTTTGTGTCTCTTTAGCATCTTTTTGTGTCTCTTTAGTATCTTTTTGTGTCTCTTTAGCATCCTTTTGTCTCTTTTGTAACATTTTGTGTCTCTTTAGCATCATTTTTTGTCTCTTTAGTACCTTTTTGTCTCTTTAGCAACATTTTGTGTCTCTTTAGTATCTTTTTGTCTCTTTAGCAACATTTTGTGTCTCTTTTGTATCTTTTTGTGTCTCTTTAGTACCTTTTTGTCTCTTTAGCAACATTTTGTGTCTCTTTTGTATCTTTTTGTGTCTCTTTAGCAACATTTTGTGTCTCTTTAGTATCTTTTTGTCTCTTTAGCAACATTTTGTGTCTCTTTAGCATCTTTTTGTGTCTCTTTAGTATCTTTTTGTCTCTTTAGCAACATTTTGTGTCTCTTTAGCAACATTTTGTGTCTCTTTAGTATCTTTTTGTGTCTCTTTAGTATCTTTTTGTGTCTCTTTAGTACCTTTTTGTCTCTTTAGCAACATTTTGTGTCTCTTTTGTATCTTTTTGTCTCTTTAGTATCATTTTGTGTCTCTTTAGCATCTTTTTGTGTCTCTAGCATCTTTTTGTGTCTCTTTAGTATCATTTTGTGTCTCTTTAGCATCTTTTTGTGTCTCTTTAGTATCTTTTTGTGTCTCTTTAGCATCCTTTTGTCTCTTTTGTAACATTTTGTGTCTCTTTAGCATCATTTTTTGTCTCTTTAGCAACATTTTGTGTCTCTTTAGTATCTTTTTGTGTCTCTTTAGTACCTTTTTGTGTCTCTTTAGTATCTTTTTCTGTCTTTAGCATCTTTTTGTGTCTCTTTAGTATCTTTTTGTGTCTCTTTAGTACCTTTTTGTCTCTTTAGCAACATTTTGTGTCTCTTTTGTATCTTTTTGTCTCTTTAGTATCATTTTGTGTCTCTTTAGCATCTTTTTGTGTCTCTAGCATCTTTTTGTGTCTCTTTAGTATCATTTTGTGTCTCTTTAGCATCTTTTTGTGTCTCTTTAGTATCTTTTTGTGTCTCTTTAGCATCCTTTTGTCTCTTTTGTAACATTTTGTGTCTCTTTAGCATCATTTTTTGTCTCTTTAGTACCTTTTTGTCTCTTTAGCAACATTTTGTGTCTCTTTAGTATCTTTTTGTCTCTTTAGCAACATTTTGTGTCTCTTTTGTATCTTTTTGTGTCTCTTTAGTACCTTTTTGTCTCTTTAGCAACATTTTGTGTCTCTTTTGTATCTTTTTGTGTCTCTTTAGCAACATTTTGTGTCTCTTTAGTATCTTTTTGTCTCTTTAGCAACATTTTGTGTCTCTTTAGCATCTTTTTGTGTCTCTTTAGTATCTTTTTGTCTCTTTAGCAACATTTTGTGTCTCTTTAGCAACATTTTGTGTCTCTTTAGTATCTTTTTGTGTCTCTTTAGTATCTTTTTGTGTCTCTTTAGTATCTTTTTGTGTCTCTTTAGCATCCTTTTGTCTCTTTTGTAACATTTTGTGTCTCTTTAGCATCATTTTGTGTCTCTTTAGTACCTTTTTGTCTCTTTAGCAACATTTTGTGTCTCTTTAGTATCTTTTTGTCTCTTTAGCAACATTTTGTGTCTCTTTAGCATCATTTTGTGTCTCTTTAGTATCTTTTTGCGTCTCTTTAGCATCTTTTTGTGTCTCCATTGTCCTATTTTCTGCTATGTGACCTTCTTTTTCTCAGCGTATCAGCTAAACTAAAGCTGTCACCTCGGTGTGCAGCGACACGTTGAGTCTTTCACCCTGACAACATCCTCTGACAAACACAAACATCAACCTTTAAAATGCAACTTGTTTATTGTGCTTCAAAGAAGCCAAACATTAAAGTCCCACTGGGACGAAACCTACAGCATCAACAGACACAGAGCATCGAACCAATAAATAACCGATAAATGAGCAGAGAACTATACGATAGCTGGTAATCCTTTAGATGACAGGCATCTATGCAAACACCCAGACAGCTGTTCAGAGCACAGCTGGACTCAATAAATACATAAATATATAAATAATGGTGGAGAAGCAGCGGAGTCTTGGTGAGTCTCTGGTGACTCTACGGCAAGCTGTTCACCCTGACGCAGGTGCAGCCGACTGAAACCGCCAGCGTCACCGGCGTCAGGGTGTAGCCGGCCCGGCCGTCGCTGCACGGCGTCCTCTTCAGGAACACTCGGCTCTGCTTCAGCGAGAGAGAGTTGTAGTCGGTGCTCTCCCAGGCCGAGCCGTTGGCCCGCAGCAGGATGCAGCCGGAGCAGAGACACTGGGCCTCGACGTAGGACGACGGGAAGTGGTCCTTCAGGGTTCTGGTCCTGCAGACAGAAGACAGGAAACGGTAAGAGAGAGGAATCATGGGATACAGCCTGCAGCGCTTCATGTCATCAGTGGCTTCATCAGTGGCTTCATCAGTGGCTTTGTGTCCGTTTTTAGGTTTTATATCTCTTACTAGTGACTTTCCGTCCCTGTATGGTCGATTTTCATGTTTTTGTGGTTGTGTTGCATCTTTGTTTAAAAATTTGGCATCTCTATAGTAGTTTTGTATCTTTTTATAGTAGTTTTGCATCTTTCTGTAGTAGTTTTGCATCTTTCTGTAGTAGTTTTGTATCTTTTTATAGTAGTTTTGCATCTTTCTGTAGTAGTTTTGCATCTTTCTGTAGTAGTTTTGTATCTTTTTATAGTAGTTTTGCATCTTTCTGTAGTAGTTTTGCATCTTTCTGTAGTAGTTTTGTATCTTTTTATAGTAGTTTTGCATCTTTCTGTAGTAGTTTTGCATCTTTCTGTAGTAGTTTTGTATCTTTTTATAGTAGTTTTGCATCTTTCTGTAGTAGTTTTGTATCTTTCTGTAGTAGTTTTGTATCTTTCTGTAGTAGTTTTGTATCTTTCTGTAGTAGTTTTGCATCTTTCTATAGTCGTTTTGTATCTTTCTATAGTAGTTTTGCATCTTTCTGTAGTAGTTTTGCATCTTTCTGTAGTAGTTTTGTATCTTTCTGTAGTAGTTTTGCATCTTTCTGTAGTAGTTTTGTATCTTTCTGTAGTAGTTTTGTATCTTTCTATAGTAGTTTTGCATCTTTCTATAGTAGTTTTGCATCTTTCTGTAGTAGTTTTGTATCTTTCTGTAGTAGTTTTGCATCTTTCTGTAGTAGTTTTGTATCTTTCTGTAGTAGTTTTGCATCTTTCTGTAGTAGTTTTGTATCTTTTTATAGTAGTTTTGCATCTTTCTGTAGTAGTTTTGCATCTTTCTGTAGTAGTTTTGTATCTTTCTGTAGTAGTTTTGTATCTTTCTGTAGTCGTTTTGTATCTTTCTATAGTAGTTTTGCAGCTTTCTATAATAGTTTTGCATCTTTCTATAGTAGTTTTGTATCTTTCTGTAGTAGTTTTGTATCTTTCTATAGTAGTTTTGCATCTTTCTATAGTAGTTTTGTATCTTTCTGTAGTCGTTTTGTATCTTTCTATAGTAGTTTTGTATCTTTCTATAGTAGTTTTGTATCTTTCTGTAGTCGTTTTGTATCTTTCTATAGTAGTTTTGTATCTTTCTGTAGTAGTTTTGCAGCTTTCTATAATAGTTTTGCATCTTTCTGTAGTCGTTTTGTATCTTTCTATAGTAGTTTTGCAGCTTTCTATAATAGTTTTGCATCTTTCTATAGTAGTTTTGTATCTTTCTGTAGTAGTTTTGTATCTTTCTATAGTAGTTTTGCATCTTTCTATAGTAGTTTTGTATCTTTCTGTAGTCGTTTTGTATCTTTCTATAGTAGTTTTGCATCTTTCTATAGTAGTTTTGTATCTTTCTGTAGTCGTTTTGTATCTTTCTATAGTAGTTTTGTATCTTTCTGTAGTAGTTTTGCAGCTTTCTATAATAGTTTTGCATCTTTCTGTAGTCGTTTTGTATCTTTCTATAGTCGTTTTGTATCTTTCTATAGTAGTTTTGCAGCTTTCTATAATAGTTTTGCATCTTTCTATAGTAGTTTTGTATCTTTCTGTAGTAGTTTTGCAGCTTTCTATAATAGTTTTGCATCTTTCTATAGTAGTTTTGTATCTTTCTGTAGTAGTTTTGTATCTTTCTATAGTAGTTTTGTATCTTTTTATAGTAGTTTTGCATCTTTCTGTAGTCGTTTTGTATCTTTTTATAGTAGTTTTGCATCTTTCTGTAGTCGTTTTGTGTCTTTCTATTGTAGTTTTGCATCTTTCTATAGTAGTTTTGCATCTTTCTATAGTCGTTTTGTATCTTTTTATAGTAGTTTTGCATCTTTCTACAGTAGTTTTGTATCTTTCTGTAGTAGTTTTGCATCTTTCTATAGTCGTTTTGTATCTTTCTATAGTAGTTTTGCATCTTTCTGTAGTAGTTTTGCATCTTTTTATAGTAGTTTTGCATCTTTCTGTAGTAGTTTTGTATCTTTCTGTAGTAGTTTTGTATCTTTCTGTAGTAGTTTTGCATCTTTCTGTAGTAGTTTTGTATCTTTCTGTAGTCGTTTTGTATCTTTCTGTAGTCGTTTTGTATCTTTCTATAGTAGTTTTGCAGCTTTCTATAATAGTTTTGCATCTTTCTATAGTAGTTTTGTATCTTTCTGTAGTAGTTTTGCAGCTTTCTATAATAGTTTTGCATCTTTCTATAGTAGTTTTGTATCTTTCTGTAGTAGTTTTGTATCTTTCTATAGTAGTTTTGTATCTTTTTATAGTAGTTTTGCATCTTTCTGTAGTCGTTTTGTATCTTTTTATAGTAGTTTTGCATCTTTCTGTAGTCGTTTTGTGTCTTTCTGTAGTAGTTTTGTATCTTTTTATAGTAGTTTTGCATCTTTCTATAGTAGTTTTGCATCTTTCTATAGTAGTTTTGTATCTTTTTATAGTAGTTTTGCATCTTTCTACAGTAGTTTTGTATCTTTTTATAGTAGTTTTGCATCTTTCTACAGTAGTTTTGTATCTTTCTATAGTAGTTTTGTATCTTTTTATAGTAGTTTTGCATCTTTCTGTAGTAATTTTGCATCTTTCTACAGTAGATTTTGCTTCTTTCTACAGTAGTTTTGCATCTTTCTGTAGTAGTTTTGTATCTTTTTGTAGTAGTTTTGCATCTTTCTGTAGTAGTTTCGCATCTTTCTGTAGTAGTTTTGTATCTTTTTATAGTAGTTTTGTATCTTTCTATAGTAGTTTTGTATCTTTCTGTAGTAGTTTTGTATCTTTCTATAGTAGTTTTGTATCTTTTTATAGTAGTTTTGCATCTTTCTGTAGTCGTTTTGTATCTTTTTATAGTAGTTTTGCATCTTTCTGTAGTCGTTTTGTGTCTTTCTATTGTAGTTTTGCATCTTTCTATAGTAGTTTTGCATCTTTCTATAGTCGTTTTGTATCTTTTTATAGTAGTTTTGCATCTTTCTACAGTAGTTTTGTATCTTTCTATAGTAGTTTTGTATCTTTTTATAGTAGTTTTGCATCTTTCTGTAGTAATTTTGCATCTTTCTACAGTAGATTTTGCTTCTTTCTACAGTAGTTTTGCATCTTTCTGTAGTAGTTTTGTATGTTTCTACAGTAGTTTTGCATCTTTCTATAGTAGTTTTGCATCTTTCTGTAGTCGTTTTGTATCTTTTTATAGTAGTTTTGCATCTTTCTGTAGTCGTTTTGTATCTTTTTATAGTAGTTTTGCATCTTTCTGTAGTAGTTTCGCATCTTTCTGTAGTAGTTTTGCATCTTTCTGTAGTAGTTTTGCATCTTTCTACAGTAGTTTTGCATCTTTCTACAGTAGTTTTGCATCTTTCTGTAGTAGTTTTGCATCTTTCTATAGTAGTTTTGCATCTTTCTATAGTAGTTTTGCATCTTTCTGTAGTAGTTTTGCATCTTTCTGTAGTAGTTTTGTATCTTTCTGTAGTCGTTTTGTATCTTTCTGTAGTCGTTTTGTATCTTTCTATTGTAGTTTTGTATCTTTCTATAGTAGTTTTGCATCTTTCTATAGTAGTTTTGCATCTTTCTGTAGTAGTTTCGCATCTTTTTGTAGTAGTTTTGTATCTTTCTGTAGTAGTTTCGCATCTTTCTGTAGTCGTTTTGTATCTTTCTATTGTAGTTTTGCAGCTTTCTATAGTAGTTTTGCATCTTTCTATAGTAGTTTTGCATCTTTTTGTAGTAATTTTGCATCTTTCTGTAGTAGTTTTGCATCTTTCTGTAGTAGTTTTGTATCTTTCTGTAGTCGTTTTGTATCTTTCTGTAGTCGTTTTGTATCTTTCTATTGTAGTTTTGTATCTTTCTATAGTAGTTTTGCATCTTTCTATAGTAGTTTTGCATCTTTCTGTAATAGTTTTGTATCTTTCTGTAGTAGTTTTGCATCTTTCTATAGTCGTTTTGCATCTTTCTATAGTCGTTTTGCATCTTTCTATAGTAGTTTTGCAGCTTTCTATAATAGTTTTGCATCTTTTTATAGTAGTTTTGCATCTTTCTGTAGTAGTTTTGTATCTTTCTGTAGTCGTTTTGTATCTTTCTGTAGTAGTTTTGTATCTTTCTGTAGTCGTTTTGTGTCTTTCTATTGTAGTTTTGTATCTTTCTACAGTAGTTTTGCATCTTTCTGTAGTCGTTTTGTATCTTTTTATAGTAGTTTTGCATCTTTCTGTAGTAGTTTTGCATCTTTCTATAGTAGTTTTGCATCTTTCTATAGTCGTTTTGTATCTTTTTATAGTAGTTTTGCATCTTTCTATAGTAGTTTTGCATCTTTCTATAGTCGTTTTGCATCTTTCTACAGTAGTTTTGTATCTTTCTATAGTAGTTTTGTATCTTTTTATAGTAGTTTTGCATCTTTCTGTAGTAGTTTTGTATCTTTCTACAGTAGTTTTGCATCTTTCTGTAGTAGTTTTGTATCTTTTTATAGTAGTTTTGCATCTTTCTGTAGTCGTTTTGTATCTTTTTATAGTAGTTTTGCATCTTTCTACAGTAGTTTTGCATCTTTCTGTAGTAGTTTTGTATCTTTCTACAGTAGTTTTGCATCTTTCTGTAGTCGTTTTGTATCTTTTTATAGTAGTTTTGCATCTTTCTGTAGTCGTTTTGTATCTTTTTATAGTAGTTTTGCCTTCTGCAGATATTCACATCGGAGAAGCTGCTATCTGAGGTTTTGCTTGAGATAAATGACAGAAGGTAATAAAACGTCATAGTAAATGTTGGTTTTCTGTCATTTCAGCTCAGTTCTTGGCGTCTTTTTGTCACTGAAGGTGAATCCGTCCCTGAATGGAGCCCAAACGGGTCTCAGCTCTTAATTTTATGACCTCATCTTTGCAGAATCCAGTGAACCTGTTTGTTAAAATCTCACTACAAACACTGAGACGTTACCAGGAAGCTCCAGGGAAGAAGAGGAAGCAGATTCCTGTCTGCAGACAGCAGCAGGTTTCAGGTTTGTCGGATCGTTTGGGACTTTCCCTCGTTTGCAGCAATAAAATCAGAACCATCAATTAACGTGGGAATAATAATCGATGCCTGCAGGCTGTAAATGTTCAGCCTTTATATCAGAGTCTCTTTGGTTAGTTTTACAGACGAGGGCTGAAGCTTTTCCTTCCAGTTTAAAGACGTCAGCAGCTGCTTTTATCCAGACGCCATTAAGAAATGAGGTCCTGTGAAACCATCAGTTCAACCAACCACATGTCTGATCAGAGAAAGTCACTCAGTAAATATCAGCATCAGGGATAAGCTCCTAATTTATGGAAATAAAATCATTTTAATTACAGTCAAGATAAAAAATACTTTAAAAAAACAGAAAAAATGCATAAAACAGTGGAAAACCTAAAATATAGATCAAAAACAGTGAAAGTAACAGCAAACATCTGGAAAACAATAATAATAATAAGATTTTTAGTGGATTTAAATACAGTAATTTTACAGTTACACATTGTAAAAGAGCAAATTGCTATTTGTAGTAATTTAATGATTAACAATAATTTAATTTAATGCTACATTATTACTTTTATTAAATAATAATAATAATAATAATATTAACAACAACAACAACAACAACAATAATAATAATACATTTTATTTATAATAATAATAAGAATACATTTTATTAATAATAAGAACATAAATAATAATATAAATAATAATAATGTGGGCATAATTTATAGTTTTGTCTATTTCTTTCTTACAGTTAACATTTATTATAATTTATATTTTTCTGTAATTTTTCTGAATATTATCAGAATATTATTTTATATTTTACTGATTTTACAAAACAGAAAAATCTAAAAATCAACAGCTGAAAAAAATATTTGCCATTTAAAAATCATTAATAGGCAAATTTAAATAAATAAGTAAAGGATGTGGACATTATTTACATCTGTGGCTGTTTATTATTATTTTATTTATTATTATTTATTTTATTTGGTCTGTAATTTAACAAAAAAGGAAAAGGAAAATTGTTATTTGATAGTTTATATAATTAATATTCATCAACTCTGTGAAATAAGTCAATTAATTTAAAGGTTTTTTTTTTTAAAGTCTTCATTTTTTACAGTGAACATTGTGACTAAATCAAACTGACTCTTTCTGTTATTTATAAATTCCATCTTTGGATCTCGTCACTGGAGTTTAACTTCCAGACAGTAGAAACATGTAGAAACGTTAAACATCTTCTGGTTTTCAGGGTTTTTCCAAATATGCAACAAAAAAAGCTCATTTTAAAAAACTGTTTACTGTAGTTTCACTGATTTTTCCCTGTTTTGTTAAATTACAGATAAAAACTAATAAAACCACAGAAAAAACACTGATTTACTTTTTAACTGCTTTAGAAACACATAAATGTCCAGATGAACGTGTTCAGTCATTTTACATAAATGAGCCCAAATTATCCTGTATTATCCTATAAATCCTGTTTTTCAGATGTTTGCTGTCACTTGGCAGGAAGTCGTTTATATTAAAGATGTTTACATTTAAATTTAACATCCAGTAAAACCACAGGAACAAATATTCATTTACATGTTGACCACAAAATCAAAACAACTGTGAACAACGTTCAGATCAGACATGTGGAGTTTGTTCTTCTGACTGGAAAATGACTGAAAATGAATATATGTATTTAAATCAGCAAAATGTGATTTTACTGCTGTTATTTTAAATTAAAATAAATAAAGAGCCGTATTTATCTGTTCTGGTACATTAGAGATCATGTCTAGTAAAATAATAATAATAATAATAATAATAATAAATTAAATGTTAAATATATAAACAAACCAGTAACGTGTTGTTTTACAACTGAAGCTGTACTTAAATAAAACATTAAATTATTTGACATCTTAAAGGTTCATCATTTAATGTAAACTGTTATTTGACAGGTTGATCCTGTTTTATTAAATCACAAACAATAAAACTCATTTTAAAAACTCGATTTTTAATATTCCAAAGCGTCTTTTCCGGATTCCTGCTGCTGATTTTTGTTTTTCTGTTTGTTTGTTTGTTTATTTATGAGTAAAAAGTCTCTTCTGATCAGAATTAAAGTCAGAATCTGCCTCCATCTCTTCTCCAAACTTTTACGCACCACTTTGCGTAAAACCAGCGCGTCTCCGGTTTAACGGTAACTGAACGGTACTCACACGTAGCTCCACGGAGACACGGACCGGGCGTTCTGCTCGTTGGACGCCCGCTGCTGGTACAGCTGCACCGGGCAGGCCGGCTCTGCTCCCCGGGCGGCTCCGGCCGAGGGCTCGGCGGGCTGCGGGTAGTGGCTCCGGAGTTTGCGCTCCGCCGCTGCGGGCAGCTCGGTGTCGCTGTAGCACCGGAGCATCCTGCACGACCACACGGGCACGAGGAAGAGCGCGAGGACGAGGATCTGTGGAGGAGACACACGGAGGTGATGGAGGAGACCGGAGACCGGAGACCGGGGCCGGTGTGTGCGCGGAGTCCCACTCACCTGCTTCATGTCCACTCTGCGTGTCTGTGTCTGTCTGGACTCGCGTGTCTTTGCTTTGCCATCACCTCGCTCGTGCCGCTTCTTTTATGCGGCGGCTCGGTGGGAAAAACCGGCGCACGAGGAAGTGAAGCCTCCGGTTCCTGGACTTCCTGCTGCGGAGAAAGTGTCGCGGGTCAGGGGGGCGTGCACGAGGCGCACAACGCCGGGGGATTCACGAGCGCACACACCCCCACACCCACATTCGCACATGCGCACACAGCAGGAGCCGCCAGGTGAGTTTACCTGCAGAAACTCACCTGTTGACGTCATCAGTAGCCAGTAATGAATACCTTTAACTGAAGGAGGAGAAATAAATACACAGAAATAACAACAACAACAATAATAATAATAATAATAATAATACTTTAGTGCTTTAGTCGGAAGGAACACAAACAAAAATAAATAAATAAACAAATAACATATGGAGGACAAACAACTTTATTTATTCATCTACAAGCTGTAAAGACGTTTAATGTTCAAACCTGGAGACGCTTCAATGATTCAACAGCAGCAGCAGCTCTGATTTACTGACATTCTCTCACGTTTGTTGCTTCTAACTCAAACACTTCTCTCTCATTTGGCTCAACCAACGCAAAAAAGGTTCTAAAACACCTTTTTAAACTTCCAGTTTTACATATTTGTAGCTGGGAAGTTGAAACTGTTTTCTATTTACTTACATGTTTGTCTGATAAATTGCAGATAGCTTCAGATTCACTGATCTGGCAGAGAAACATCAACATCTGGATCCATGTTTGTGTCCACGTGGTGAATTTATCCACAACAGTCACAACACTTTTTAGCTCCAGTTTGGTCTCCACCACCACCAAAAAAAAGTTTAAAAACATGTCTATGAACTCCTAATTTCACATGTGTGTTTTTAATTTCACATAGATCAGTACTCATATTTGGAGTTTGTGTCCACTTGATGAATCCACTTTAAATATTCCTCTTTTAGCTCCAGTTTGGTCTCCTCCACCAACGAAAAAAGGCTGAAAAACACTTTTATAAACGTTTCATTTCACATATTTTTAGTTGTTTACTAATTATGTAGCTTGCAGAGCAACTTTAACATGTTGATTTAAGTTTCTGTCATTAGTGTTCGCTCTACTTTTAGCTCCACTTTGGTCTCCTCCAACAAAAAAAGTTGGAAAATTCTTTCACAAACTTCAAATTTCACATATTTTTAGTCCATAAGATACAAACTAATTCCTGTTTCCATCAACATTTTGATTCATGTTTGTATCCACATGACAAATCTACATAATCTTCATCTTTTAGCTCCAAGTTTGGTCTCCACCACCAAAAAAAGGTCAGAAAACACTTTAATAAATGTTTAATTTCACATATTTATAGTCTATAATCTGCAAATTGTTTCCCATTTCGTCATCTATTATAAAATACGGAAATTTATGAAGACGTGTGAAATTTTAAATATATATATTAAATTCAAGTTTGGTCTCCACCACCAAAAACAATTGGAAAACACTTAAATAAAAGTCTAATTTCACATATTTGTAGTTTATAAGATAAAGACTATTTCCTGTTTACTCATCTAGTAGAGCAACATCAACATTTTGATTCATGTTTGTATGAATATAGCAATAATATGTTCTTTTTTTAGTTACGGTTTTGTCTCCTCCAACAAAAAAAGTTGGAAAACACTTTAATAAACTTCAAATTTTACACATTTATAGCCCATAAGATACAAACTTATTCCTGTGTACGTCAACATTTTGATTCATGTTTGTATCCACATGACGAATCTACATAATCTTCATCTTTTAGCTCCAAGTTTGGTCTCCACCACCAATAAAAAAGGCGACCTTTGTACATTTATAATCTGATATATTTGTATCTTATAATAGTAAACTATTTATTAGTTATTTATCTGGTAAACATGGAGAAATGTCAACATTTGTTTCCACCTGTTGAATATAAGTAAGAAGTTTACTTTACTTTAAGCTCCAAGTTTGGTCTCCACCACCAAAAAAAAAGTTGAAAATTCTTTCACAAACTTCTAATTTCATACATTTGTAGCCTTTAAGATGCAAACTTATTCCTATTCACTTATCTGGCAGAGAAACATTAACATTTGGATTCCTGTTTTATTCACCTGATGAATTTAAGTAAAACATTCACTCTACTTTTAGCTCCAAGTTTGGTTTCCACCACTAAAAAAAAGGGTCAGAAAACACTTTTACAAACGTCTAAACTCACATACTTGTAGCTTTTAAAATACAAACTATTTTCTATTTACTTATCTGACAGAGCAACGTCAACATTTTGATTCATTTTTGTATGAATATAGCAATAATATGTTCTTTTTAGCTCCAAGTTTGGTCTCCTCCAACAAAAAAAGTTGGAAACACTTTAATAAACTTCAAATTTCACATATTTAAATCCATAAAACACAAAATAATTTCAATTTATATCAACATTTAGGTTAATTTTTGTATCCACATGATGAATCTACATAATCTTCATCTTTTAGCTCCAAGTTTGGTCTCCACCACCAATAAAAAAGGCCACTTTTGTACTATATAATCTGACATATTTGTAGTTTATAACGAACTATTTATTAGTTAACACGGAGAAACGTCAACATTTGGAGTTTGTTCCCACCTGATAAATATAAGTAAAAAGTTTACTCTACTTTTAGCTCCAATTTGGTCTCCACCACCAAGAAAAGGTCAGAAAACAGTTTTATAAATGTCTAATTTTACATATTTGTAGCCCATAAGATGCAAACTAATTCCTATTTCCATCAACATTTTGATTCAGGTTTTTATCCACATGAAAAATCTACATAATCATCATCTTTTAGCTCCAAGTTTGGTCTCCACCACCGATAAAAAAATTCTTTCACAAATTCTAAATTCACATATTCGTAGCCCATAAGTCTTATTTACTTATCCGGCAGAGAAACATTAAGATATGTTTTATTCACCTGATGAATCTAAGTAAAACACTGACTCTACTTTTAGCTCCAGTTTGGTCTCCTCCACCAAAAAATGGTCAGAAAACACTTTAAAAAACATCTCATTTCACATATTTGCGGATTCTAAACATGAACTATTTATTAGCTATTTATCTGGCTAACATGGAAAAACGTCAAAACGACAACAAAGCGTCTTAGAGTCCCCTCAGAGAGCTCCTGACTTAGCCTTAAACCTCCCAGCAGGGAATCTGAGCTTCAGAGTGATTCAGGAAGTTCCTGAGAGCAACTCTGAGCAAGGAGGGAACAGAAACTTTGATCTTAGTGAGGAGGTGTGGTTGACCCCGTTGCTAGGTGTGACGCAGTCTAAAGGCTGTGATTGGTTGGTACAAAAAGGGGGAAAGGGGGGGAAAAAAGCGCTCCGTGCTCCTCGTAATGAATGGACAGTAAAATGAACCGATCATAGAACCTGGACTGTATTAATAAATGTGTGATGGTGACATTAATTTGATGTCATGATGATGAAACTCGGCAAATTAAATTAGTTGTGACACAGCTTCAGATGCCGATTCTATTGATTTGCTTATTGTCATGTTTACTGTCCATGCTGGTCATTTACTACTTCACGTGTTTGATATTAATGGTGGACTCAGACTCAGCTGTCAGCAGGTCCTGTGATGCTGACGTCTTTATAGAAACCAGTTTGATCCGTCAGAACGACCAAAACAACGAACGACAGGAAAGTCAAACTGGACACCAGAGCAGTGTCTGCTGGAACAGCTCTGGATGGAAATAAAACAGTGTTAAGAGAGAAACTGGGTCCAGATCACAGCCCAAAGGAGGAGGCAGACTTTGGAGGACATTGCTGCAGATCAATGTGTCGTTACTCTACTTTTATGGACGAGCATTGAGTGTGAGAATCGCTGGTACGTGATGCAATCCCAAGCAAGAGGAGATTGAAATGAACAAATTGCACAACGATACGAGGCTGTGAAAACGCTGTAATGGTCTCTCTGCTGACAGATGGTTGTGACAGACCCAAGTCATCACTGCTACACTGCTGCATTGTACCTGTGGTCAGGTATCACAATGTTATGATGACTTTCTTCTCAGGCGTTATTGCTGAGGTCAACCACAAACATCATCCCTGCACCATCGAGCCGATAGCGTGTTATTAAATCACTGTCTTTTAACGTACAGAGAACATCTCTCCTTCCTCTCCGTCTTTCCACCATCTTGTCTGTTTAAGACAATCTTAGGCTTCTTAAAAGTCCTCCTCCCTCCTCCTAACAGTTTCTCACCTTAGCAGCTCTCTTAAGGCCTGAGACGCTTTGTGAATAACTTTTATCTCACCAAGGGAACATTCTAAGAAAAATCCTAGAATTCGAGAAATTCTAAGATTTTTCTAAGAATGACGTCACTAAGAGCTACTTTTAGCCTCAGGATGCTTTGTGAATACGGGCCCTGGAGTTTGTTTCCACCAAATGAATATAGGTAAGAAGTTCACTCTACTTTTAGCTCCACTTTGGTCTCCACCACCGATAAAAAGTCTGAAAACTCTTTCACAAGCATCTCGTTTCACATATTTTTAGTCCATAAGATGCAAACTAATTCCTATCTACATCAACATTTATATTCATGTTTGTATCCACATGAAAAATCTACATAATCATCATCTTTTAGCTCCAAGTTTGGTCTCCACCACCAAAAAAAACGTTGGAAATTCTTTCACAAACTTCTAATTCCACATATTTCGAGCCCATAAGTCCTATTTACTCATTTGGCAGAGAAATATTAAGATATGGATTCATGTTTTATTCACCCGATAAATCTAAGCAAAACATTTAATCTAGTTTTAGCTCCACTTTGGTCTCCACCGCAAATTAAAGGGCTGAAAATTCTTTCACAAATTTCAAATTTCACATATTTATAGCCCATAAGATACAAACTAATTCCTATTTCCATCAACATTTTGATTCATGTTTGTATCCACATGACAAATCTACATAATCTTCATCTTTCAGCTCCAAGTTTGGTCTCCACCACCAAAAAAATAGGCGACCTTTGTACATTTATAATCTGACATATTTGTATCTTATAATAGTGAACTATTCATTAGTTATTTATCTGGTAAACATGGAAAAACGTCAACTTTTGTTTCCACCTGATGAATATAAGTAAGAAGTTTACTTTACTTTTAGCTCCAAGTTTGGTCTCCCCCACCAAAAAAAGTTGAAAACTCTTTCACAAACTTCTAAGTTCACATATTTGTAGCCTTTAAGATGCAAACTAATTCCTCTTCACTTATCTGGCAGAGAAACATTAACATTTGGATTCCTGTTTTATTCACCTGATGAATCTAAGTACAACATTCACTCTACTTTTAGCTCCAAGTTTGGTTTCCACCACCAAAAAAGGGTCAGAAAACACTTTTATAAACGTCTAAACTCACATACTTGTAGCTTTTAAGATACAAACTATTTTCTATTTACTCATCTAGTAGAGCAACATCAACATTTTGATTTATGTTTGTATGAATATAGCAATAATATGTTCTTTTTAGCTCCAAGTTTGGTCTCCTCCAACAAAAAAAGCTGTAAAACACTTTAATAAACTTCTAATTTCACATATTTGTAGCCCATAAGATGCAAACTAATTCCTATTTACGTCACCATTTTGATTCATGTTTGTATCCACATGATGAATCTACACAATCTTCATCTTTTAGCTCCAAGTTTGGTCTCCTCCACCAAAAAAAGGTCAGAAAACACTTTAATAAACATCTAATTCCACATATTTATAGTTTATAATCTGCCAACGGTTTCCCATTTCGTCATCTGTTATAAAATACGGAAATTTATGAGGACATGTGTGAAATTTTGAATATATATATTAAATTCTTTCCGATAAAATGTGAGTATAATATTTTAAAAATTCCTTTTAGCATTTTTTTTCCACACATTGAAATTTGAAGCTGTTTAATCAACAACATCTCAGACAGTATTAAAGATAAAAACCTGAAATTGTTGCTGTTATTTCTAATTTTCTGTTATTTTACAGCTTTCACCTGTTTTTTTTAAATTACAGATAATATTCAAAAAGTATTAATATACATGTGAACACTTTAAAAAACAGACCAACTGTAAATAAAGTCCACATAAAAAAAACAAAAACTTCATTTTCATAAACGCTAATTAATTATTTTGCAATGTTTGACTGTATTTGAATCAGCAAAAATGTTATTTTATAATTATTTGCTGTTATTTGAAGGACAGTTAGTATAAATAGTAAATAAAACGACACTGTTAGTGGTTTTTCCATATTTAATGCTACAGTCGAGTGTTCAGAGGCTTTATTAAGGATCATAATGTAGTAAAGGAGATTTTAAACCGCTCCATAAACACCACTGTGAAACTGTTTTGGTTAATCGTTAATGTAAATCATCATAAAGACAGAGACCTCACTTTATTTAGACTAATGCCGTCTGGAGGCGCGACGCTGCAGCGGGATGATGACGTCACGGCCGACTGATGATGATGCAACGTGAAACCGGCCTTACACAAACTGTCAGTGGCGTGTTGAAATAAACATATGATCACGTGGCGGAGGAGGAGAAGGAGGAGGAGGAGGAGGGGAGGTCGGTTTAATCAACACGTTGCCAGATAATGTACTTTTCAAAACGTGACGCAAGTTTATTTACTTTTCACTTTATCCTGATTATCTCATGACAACATAACGAGATAGTAAACAAATAATCATGTGATCATCTAGTAGTTTAATTATTTCAAAATAAAAAACAGATTTAACTTTATTTATTTGCACATATTTGCTTCAGAACATGTAGAGTTGTTTTTATTTGTTTATTAATTCAGAGTTTTTACATGCCAAAACCTTTTATTTATGTTGTTTTAAAACACCTTGAAGCAAAACAACTGGTTTCAGAGAACCTATTTTTATTATTTAAAAAATCTAAATATTCTTTTTGTGAATTTAATGTCAAAACACTTTATTTAAAAAAACATAAATTTAAGATTTATTATTTTTACATTGGAAAAATCACATAAAAACATTTTTAAAAAAAATAAACCTGTGCAATAACTGGATTTATTTAGTTTAAAAACACTTAAAAATAAAAGGAATTAGTTTGTTTTGGAGCACTAACTATTACATTTTTAATCAAAACCTTTATTTATTTATTCCATATGTCTATTCATAAACTGTTTGTGGTTGATTTATGTCCGAATAATACACAAATAAAAGAGTAAACTTTTTATTTCAGAAAACATAGAGACGTGTTTATTTATCCCAAACTCATATGTGTAAATATTTATTTATTTTGTTCTGAAACACTTGGACATAAAATAATAATTTTAAAATATATTTTTATTATAATTTATGTTATATTTTATGCAATAATAATAATAATAATAATAATAATAATAATAATAATCCCCACGTCCCCAAACAGCCGATGTGTTTTTTATTCTTATGCAGCAGCAGAATTTCCAGCAGCTGCTTCAGTAATGAGGCCAAAGTCTCCTGAGGAGCAGATAAGGTGACGGATTAAGAAAGGCTTTATTGTTGTCTTTGTGTCACCTGGGCTCTTGTGGAATGATGCGGCTCTGGTGACACATTTCTGGAGTCAGAGCTGCCAGAAGACGAACGCAGCAGGAGAATCAAGTAAAAGTGGAAACGGAAAAGAAGAAGAAGTGTTTGGACTCTGAGGTAAATGAGATGAAACCAGCAGAACACAACAGGGCAGTGAGTGGATGGCACATAAGATGACACAGAATCACCACGGAGACCAAAAACAGCATGAAGGAGAAACAAAACGACCACAAAAGAGAAATAAAACAACACAACAGAGACACAAGATGACGACAACAAAACACAGAGACAAAAAAACACAACATAAATGATGACAGAGACAGAAAACAACCACAAACACACACAGAGAGTAACATGAAGCCAGATCAGTGAGTCAGTGAGTTTTCAGTGTCACAAAGGTATTTTAACCAGATAGATAACCATGGTAACTGATGCTGTACAGCTAGATCACCATGGTAACTGATGCTGTACAGCTAGATCTCCATGGTAACTGATGCTGCACAGCTAGATCACCATGGTAACTGATGCTGCACAGCTGCATCTCCATGGTAATTGATGCTGCACAGCTGCATCACCATGGTAACTGATGCTGCACGGTCCTGATTTTTACGCTGCTGGTGCTTCAGCTGACAGAACTCAGGTTAGAAAACTGATCAGTCTGTTTATCACAGATGATATTTAATCAAACAACACCAAAGAGACACAAAACAACACCAGAGATGCAAAAGATGGGTGCTTTATCTGAGGGTTCTTCAGTTTTGGGGGGAATTTTCCCTTATCTGGGTTTCAGGACAGTTGATTATAAAGTGATTCAAACTGTTTAAATAAAACTGACTGAAAGCAGCAAAAAAACTGAAAGTGAAGCCGCCTAAACAAACAGTAGCTCAGGTAAAGCAGGGTGATATTTGTGAGCTGTCACACCTCTTCTGCTTTTGCATTTCCACCAGTGGAAACAAGACATCAACCACAGTAACACAACAACACAGCTGCTAAAACAAGCTCCTGTCTTTTCCATTGTGTGCCTTGTTTTCTGTTTATTGTTTTATAGCATGACTTGCTTGTTTTACTTGTTGCAATGTTGTAGTTCCTGTTGGACTCAGCAGCACTATTGGAATTTCAGCTGCTGGCAGTTGTAATAATACAAAAAAGAGAAATCACCTTTAAATAGACACCAGCAGGTTCCTGGTAAATTCCTCTGTTCCCTGTTCTTTCCTCCCAGCTGACACCTTTCAAAGAAAAAAGTTCCAGAGTTTGTTTTTGCCAAACTTCATTCAGCCACAACATTAAAACTCTGACAGGTGAAGAGAATAAAACTGAAAATCTGGTTCCAAAGTGACACAAAATGACAGAACAGATGCAAAAAGGACCACAAAGAGACTTAAAAGACCACCAAGAGACAGAAAATAACACCAGGGAGAGACAAAACGATCACAAAGACACAGAAAATGACCACAAAGATACAGAGTCACACCAGTTACACCACGTTAACAACACAAAAACAAAACCAAACAGACACAAACCGACACCAGAGGCACAGAAAATCACCACAGAAAGACAAGGAACGAACACAAGGAGAAGCAAAACCACCACAAACAGGCCTAAAATTATCACAAAGTGACACAAAATTAACACATAGCGACACGAAACAACCACAGAGAGAGATAAATTCATACAAAAGAGACACAAATGACACCAGAGAGACACAAAACAACCACAAAGAAAAACAAAATGGCATCAAAGAGACACAAAACGACCACAAAGAGACACAAGATGCAAAACAAAGACACGCAAAATGAACACACACCAACACAAAACAACCAGAAAGACATACAAAATTGCACAAAAGAGACACAAATGATACCACAGACATGCAAAACAACCATAGAGAGACACCAAGTGACATTAAAGAGACACAAAACAACCTCAAAGAGACACAAAACAACCTTAAAGAGACACAAAACAACATCAAAGAGACACAAAACAACCTCAAAGAGACACAAAACAACCTTAAAGAGACACAAAACAAAATCAAAGACACAAAACAACATTAAAGAGACACAAAACAACCTTAAAGAGACACAAAACAACATCAAAGAGACACAAAACAACATCAAAGAGACACAGAACAACATCAAAGAGACACAAAACAACATCAAAGAGACACAGAACAACCTCAAAGAGACACAGAACAACCTCAAAGAGACAAAAACAACATCAAAGAGACACAAAACAACCTTAAATAAACACAAAACAACATCAAAGAGACACAGAACAACATCACAGAGACACAAAACAACATTAAAGAGACACAAAACAACCTCAAAGAAAAACAAAACAACCTTAAAGAGACAGAAAACAACCTTAAATAAACACAAAACAACATGAAAGAGACACAGAACAACATCAAAGAGACACAAAACAACATTAAAGAGACACAAAACAACATTAAAGAGACACAAAACAACAACAAAGAGACACAAAACAACCTTAAAGAGACACAAAACAACCTTAAATAGACACAGAACAACATCAAAGAGACACAAAACAACATCAAAGAGACACAAAACAACCACAAAGAGACACAAAACAACATTAAAGAGACACAAAACAACATCAAAGAGACACAAAACAACCTCAAAGAGACACAAAACAACCTTAAAGAGACACAAAACAACATCAAAGAGACACAAAACAACATCAAAGAGACACAAAACAACATCAAAGAGACACAAAACAACCTTAAAGAGACACAAAACAACATCAAAGAGACACAAAACAACATCAAAGAGACACGAAACAACATCAAAGAGACACAAAACAACCTTAAAGAGACACAAAACAACCTTAAAGAGACACAAAACAACATCAAAGAGACACAAAACAACATCAAGGAGACACAAAACAACATCAAAGAGACACAAAACAACATCAAAGAGACACAAAACAACCTTAAAGAGACACAAAACAACGTGGCAACAAAGACACACAAAATGACCACAACAAAAAACACAATGGCATCAAGGAGATACAAAACGACAGCAAACAGACACAAAACAGCATCAAAGAGACACAAAATGGCATCAAAGTAAAGCAAAACGACAACAAAGAGACAAAAAAGGACATTTAAGAGTCACAAAACAACATCAACAAGACACGACAACCACAATTAAACACAAAGAGACCAAATCCACCAGCAAGATGCAAAATGAAACCTAATCGCCTACAGATGCCTACTTTGTATTTTCTCATTTTATAATTTTTAATGTATTTATGCGTCACAGTCTTCACTACAGTTATCATTAATTGTATCAGATGCTGCTGCTACTATTAAATAAAATGAAAAATACACTTTATAGTGACATTTACAAGTAAGTTTGAGGTGAAAATGCTGAAAATCTCTTTATTTTTTAAGCCCTCCATTCAAAAAAAGCAATAATTGTGTGAAATAAATTAGATATTTATACTCCAAATGTAAAAAAGCCCAAAGTAATGAGGTTTAATGGAAGCTGAAGCTGCTGTTTTTGTTTCAGTTCACCAGCCGTCAACTTAAACATGTGTTTGTAGATTAACTAAGTGATAAAAGACAGAAAAGCACCGTCTCTGTTTATTTTTGGCTCAATTTCTGCCGTCGCAGTTTAAATCTGGTTAATACCTGTCATCATCTATCAGGAGGCAGGAATGCCCTCTTATCTAGGGGGCATTCACAGTTAAATTTCCACCAGTCAGTCAGTCAGCCCTGACGGCATTCGAGAGGCATCTGCAAACAAAAAACAACATTAAAGAGACACAAAACAACATCAAAGAGACACAAAACAACATTAAAGAGACACAAAACAACATTAAAGAGACACAAAAGAACAACAAAGAGACACAAAAGAACAACAAAGAGACACAAAACAACATTAAAGAGACACAAAAGAACAACAAAGAGACACAAAAGAACAACAAGACAAAAAATGGTCACAAAAGATACAAAATGACCACAAACAGACAACAAAAGACCACTAACAGAAAAAAGAGTAATTTCACGAGTATCTCATAATGACTTGTTCAGAACTTGGGGTGTGACTTGATTCTTGTGTTTGGGTCCAAACACAGGTGGTCTTTATTTAGGACTTGACTTGGGATTTGACTTGGGACTTGTTGGTCTCATCGTGGGACCTGACTGTGGACATGCAAGTGTTGATTTAGGACTTAACTTGGAGCTTTTGATCTGTTGGCCTTAACCTCAAACTTGACTTGAGACTTGTTGGCCTTGACATGGGACGTCACTGTGAACTTGTTGGTACTGACTTTAAATTTGTTAATCTTGACTTGGGACTTGACTTATGACTTGTTGATCTTGGCTTGGCAATTGTTGGTCTTGGGACTTCTTGATCTTGGCTTGGGACTTGTTGGACTTGAGCTGGTGCTTGTTGGTCTTGACTTATTACTTGTTGATCTTGACCAGGTGCTTTTTTTTATCTTCACTTGGAATTTGACTTATTACTTGATCTTGGCTTAGGACTTGCTGGTCTACACTCTGGACTTGTGGGTCTTGACTAGGCACTGGCTGGTCTTCACTAAAGACTTGACTTGGAACTTGTTGGTCTTGACTTGGGCTCAAATTAAGAGCTTGTTTTTCAGGTCTTAGGACTTGCTAGTCTGGACTTAGTATTTCACTTGGACTTGTTTGTCTTGATGAAGAACATGACTTGGGACTTGAATAGGGACTAGACTTGGGACCTGACAGCTTGGACTTGGGATCTAGATAAAGATTTGCTGCTGCTGACTTATGACTTGTGGGTCTTGAAAAAGGACTGACTGGCCTTGACTTTGGACTTTTTGGTCTTGACTTTGTATTTTGTATTTGACTTGCACCTGTTTGTCTTGACTAAGAACTTGACTTGAGACTTGACTGGGGACTAGACTTGGGACCTGTTGGCCTGGACTTAGAGTCTAAATAAGGATTTGTTGCTGTTGACTTGTGGGTCTTGAATATGGACTGACTGGCCTTGATTTTGGGCTTTTTTTTTTTGTCTTGACTTCGTATTTGACTTGGACCTGTTTGTCTTGACTAAGAACTTGACTTGAGACTTGATTGGGGACTAGACTTGGGACCTGTTAGCCAGGACTTAGAGTCTAAATAAGGGTTTGTTGCTGCTGACTTAGGACTCGTGGGTCTTGAATAGGTACTTTTTGGTGTTGACTTTGTATTTGACTTGGACGTGTTGGTCTTGACTAAGAACTTGACTTGGGACTTGTTGATCTTGACCTGTAACAAGACTTGTGACTTGTAAACTGCTCACGTGGTTCCTGACATGGAGGTGCTTCAGTGCAACAGGAGCTGCTGTAATTCAAACCCTGCTGGTGAATTCTCAGGCAGAAGTTGGAACTTTCTGAGCTGACTTCGGTAAAGATCCCGTGTCCTGGAAAATTCCCGCCGGAGGAACTTCAGCCTCAGATTAAACCGATAATCAACACGCTGAAGGTCAACTACAAGTCGAACTCGTCTTCCCTCTGTGCAGCTGTTTGAACACGGTCACCCAGGTCCAGGACGTCGGCCTGATTTCCAGCTTTACTTTCACTTTTGTTGCACCTGTTGGAATGATGTCAGACTGGGTTATGTAACATTTCCTGGGCTGATGTTGATGCAATGTGGGCGCGGACTCTGAGGCCGTAAACATGGAAAACAACCAACCGGTTTATGAGAGACGCTGGGATTATTACAGAAATCTGGAAATGCACAACATAAAACAAATAAAGTGACACATCTGAAGGAGCCTCTAGTGAATTAGCCAGTGCTGGAAATGTAGCTCGAACATCGAATCACAGCAGATCATTGGTTCAGACAAGGAGAACAACATAAATGAAGCCTGTGCTCATTTATTGCTGTTCACTTCCAAAAAAAAGTACCTCCTAAAAAGTGACATCAATATTCTTACAAACACAAACAAGCCTCCTCCTCATTATCTGATATCAAGCGCTGCATTCTGTGTTATTGCAACCACAAAGAGACAAAGAATGACATCAAAGAGATGCAAAACAACAACAAACAAACAAAAAAAGACCAAAAACAGACAAAAACAACACAAACACATAACAAAGACCACAAAGAGACGTAAAACGACAACAAATAAATAAAATGGCATCAAGGAGACAAAAAAGCCCCAAAACAGACAAAAAATAGTTAGCACTTTAAGCTAACTATTTAGCTTAGCATACCTCTTCATTATCTATTACCTTTAGCTAACCACTACAACTGTTAATCCGCTACTTTAAGCTATTTCAGCCATTTTTCTTCACGTTTAAGAAACTTTTAGCTACATTTCAGTCATTTGTCCTTAACTTTGAGCTATTAATCAATATATTTATTATTATTTTTAGCTAGTCAACACATCTTACTTTTAGATAACTTGAACCATTTAGCGATAATAATTCAGTTAAATAATTAACGTTAGCCATGTTAGCCGCACAACATGCCAGGGCAAAGGATTTGTCTCTTATTGTGAGCATTTAAGCTAACTATTTTAACTGTTTATCTGTCACTTTTAACTACTTTTGCTATTTATCAATCACTTTTAGCTGTGTTTAGCTTAGCATAACCTCTTCATTTATCTACTACCTTTAGCTAACCACTGCAACTGTGTGCTCCTTTAAGCTATTTCAGCCATTTTTCTTCATTTTTAAGTAACTTTTAGCTACATTTAAGTCATTTTCCTTAACTGTGAGCTATTAATCAATATATTTATTATTACATTTAGCGAGTCAACACATCTTACTTTTAGATAATTTATTGAACTAATTAGAGATAATAATTCAATTAAATGATTAACATTAGCCATGTTAGCTGCACAACATGTCAACGCAAAGGATTTTTATCTTATTGTGGTCACTTTTAGCTACTTTTGCCATTTATCAATCACTTTTAGCTATGTTTAGCTTAGCATAACCTCTTAATTTACCTACTACCTTTAGTTAACCACTGCAGCTGTTAATCTGCTACTTTAAGGTGTTTCAGCCATTTTTCTTCATTTATCGATAACAATTAGCTCATTTTTTAAAAAAGTTTATGTATTACTTTAAGATATATATAAGGCTTATTTTTTGTTGGTTTCGGTTTCCACCATCTCTGAGTGCTCCTTAGCGTTACAAAGCTCATCAAAGCTAATGGTAACGTTAGCCACGTTAGCCGCACAGCATGCCAACACAAAGAATTCCTCTGTAATTGTGGGCACTTTTAGCTATTTAATCTATTTATCTGCCACTTTTAGCTCCTTCACTTTTCACTATACTTAGCATAACCTCTTCATTTATCTAATAACTTTAGCTAACTATTTGAACCGTTTGGCTACATTTGAATCACTTGTCCATAACTCTGAACTATTAATTAATGTATTTATTTATATCCATTATGTTTAGCTAGTCAACTATTTTTTGGTGGTTTCAAATGAGTTTCGACCATCTAAGACTGTCCTTTAGCTAATGATAACGTTAGCCATATTAGCCGCACAACGCGCTAACGCAAAGGATTTTCTGTTGCTGTGGGGATATTTTGCCATCTATAATGAAAACAATCCACCGAGTGTTCAGTTCCTCAGACGCTGGGAGGGCTTGGAGACTCTCGTGTTCACTCCGACAGTCAGCAGTAAAACATCTGGTGAGTTTTGACACGTTAGAATTAGCAGAAGCAGCTGCATAAAGTAAACAAACCTGGTGGAGCGTGAGGCGGCCGCTCATTCTGAAAGGAAGCAGCGAAACAGGTGAAGTTCTACAAAGCTTTAGCTGCACATCTATTGTTTCATGGTGGTACGTAGCATTTAGATCAAAGTCTCACAGGTTTGTAAAGCTAACAAGCTAACTAGCTGTGGGGGTGGAAAGTAAATGTCGTCATATGTTTACACCTTTAAGTTCATAACAAACGGAACACAACAGAATCGATTTTCCCCAGAAGGAACCTTTAAATAAAAACCATCACCCACAGCGGATGCAGAGGGACCGTCAGCCAGGGTTCATCCTCTGTGGACCATGAACGCAGCGTCTCCTCAGATATTTGCACGGCTTCAGTTGAGGAAGTAGCGCAACACCATGATGACTACAAGGAAGATGACGTGTATCTCTGTATTGTGAGGAGATGGTGATGGAGTGAAACCGGTGTTTCACACCACCGATGCCTACAGAAGCGAGCTGTAAACAGCGAGTTCCACTTGACTGTGCATGTTTATTTAAACACCTTCTCCTTTCGTGTTGCCAAACAGAAAAAAAAGCCAAGCGAGGGACCTTCTCTTTATCAAAATAGTTTATTTAGAAGGCTTTTGTCACAAAAGCAAAACATATCTTGTCTCTAAATGTCCCCGTTCCACCTCTCAGACTCCTCCAACTAAAAATGTGACAAATTAAACATCAGTTTATCACTTGAAGAGCTAATAAAACAAAATGTAGGAGATAAAAAAAGAAGAGCAATACTTCACATCACTGTTGTCTATAATCATACGCTTGAAAGGATCTTGATGAGTTGCTATTATTGTACAAAGTGCGACGCTGCCTGAACACAGAACAAGTCGCCGGTGTGACGTTGAACAAAACCTCTGCTTGTGATGCTGCAGGAGCTGAGAATACAGAAGCTCGTGAACTCGTAGGTTTATACAAAGAAGCGCTGTGAAGCCTGTCGGGACAGTCACACCACTCCACACTGAGGAAAACTAAGGAAAAGACGCGAGAAGACGACGATAAAAGGGGGCAGAGAAAGACAGACGCAAGGTTCAAGGTGTATAAATCTGTTACTCGTCACACCACATGAGGAAGATGCTTCCTTTTCTACTGGATGAACCAAGTGAGCAGCAAGTGATCATCTTCTGTTTCTCCGAGTCCTGAGTCGTCCCTCCCTCGCCTCCGTCTCCGTGGTGAGGTAAACTGTCAAAGGGAGCGGCGTGGGAGCGAACGGCGCTCTGAAAACGGACCTTCTCTGAGGGCAAACAAGCACAAGATGGTTTTCGTGGCGGCCACTTCCTGTTCACTTACACAACAGCCTTTTATACAAGAACCATACAACATTTTTACACGTCCGTTGGGAGGCGGCGGGCGACGCTCCGACCCTCCCGACGCCGTGCAGGCAGAAACAGGCGGGGAGCGAGCGGCCGATTATTTGGCGGGAATCTTGGCTCGTTTCCGGGCGATGGCGTCCTCCACGGCCTTCAGCTGCTTCAGGAGCTCCTCGCGGCGGGACAGTGTGTTGCTGGGTTTGCCGGAGCCGGACGCCGAGCCGGAACCGGAGGCGGCGGCCGAAGCCGAGCCCGGGACGGCCGGCTTTCCTGACGGTACCGCCGGGCCTTTCCCAGATGACTTGGGGGGCGGAGACAGAGGACGTTTTCTAGGAAGGAGAAACACAGAGTTGGGTTTGCTCAGACGGTACGACATGACTCAAGACAAAAGGAGAAACAACCAGATATAACCAGAGTGAGAGTAAGAAGCACATGACTGCTCTCCCGCGAGTATCGTCCAAATACTATTTATAGCTTTGTGGATGCATCTCACACATGAAGAAGACCCTTTAATTTACACCACAAATCATGTTTTTAAACTAGATATTAATGTAAAACCACTGATAATATAAAAGCACATTCGTTACAATATTGTTGATTCACTCCTATTAGCTTTTTCGACATTTATCCATCACTCTCAGCTATGTTTCATCAGTTTTGTCCTCAATTTAGCTTAGCATAGCTTTCCCCCCATTTATCTACTACTATTAGCATTGTTTAGCTTAGCGTAACGCCACCACCATCTGTCTACTTCCTTTAGCTACTACTCCCTTGAAGGTTGTGTATATCTGCCATTTTTGCCTATTTTAGCCACTGATTAATCACTTGTAGCTATGCTTAGCTTAGCATAACGTTTTCACCAGTTATATACTAACTAGAGCTAACTATCTCAATCGTTTCTCCAACACTTACTTAAAACTATATTTAGCTTATCACGACTTACTTTTCTACTACCTTTAACTAAACATTTCAGCTGTCTATCCATCACTTTTAGCTATGTTTAGCTCTGCATAACTTCTTTACCATTTATCTGCTGTCCTTAGCTAACTACTTTAACGTTCTCCATCGCTTTTATCTACATTTAGTTTAGCAAAAACTATTTTTTTTTTACTTCCTTTTGCTAAAAATTTTAACTGGCTTTCTGTCACTTGTAACTATGCTTAGCTTTGCATAACTTCTTCACCATTTATCTACTACTGCTAGCTAACTACTACAACTGTTTATTAGATTCTTATTTACTTTAATCTATGTTTAACTTAGCATATTCTGATAACCATTTATCTACTGTATTTAGCTAAAGATATCAACTGTCTATGTGTCACTTTTACTTATGTTTAGCTTATCATAACTTTTTAACTATTTAAGTACTAGATTAAGCTAACTATTTCAACCTTATACCTGCTACTTTTAGCTAGTTTTAGCTTAGCATCATGTCATACATTTAGCTAACTATTACAACTGTTTAGCTGCCAGTTTTAGCTATATCAGCCATTTCTTACTTAATCTATATGTAGCTTAGCATAACCTCCTAACCACTCATCTACTATCTTTAGCTAAAGATATCAACTGCCTATGTGTCAGTTTTGCCTATGTTCAGCTTAGCATAACATTTAACTATTTAAGTACTACATTAAGCTAACTATTTCAACTGTATATCTGCTACTTTTAGCTATGTTTAGCTTAGCATAATGTCACCATCATTTATCTAATACCTTTAGCTAACTATTACAACTGTTTATCCACCAGTTTTAGCTATATCATCCATTTTAAACTAACTTGAAACAATATTTCAGCCATCTATCGATGACTTTAAGCTATGAATCAATATATTTATCCATTATTTTTAGCTAGTCAACACTTAATTTATCGATAATTAGCTGAACTTTATGAATTACTTTTAGTGATGTATTTGAATTATTTATCAGTTTGTTTTTACTAGACCTGCTAACTAGAGGCCGCCTTTATCTACAAAGCTTTCAGAATGTAAGTAAATGAAAATAAAACTAAAACTTCTAAAGAATTCAATTATTCAGACCTACTTCGAGGATCTGTATGTTCTTTAGGTCTTACAATTGAGACAGAAAACAAACACCAGTGAGTCAAAACATGATGACCACTCTTGCCTAATATGCATATTGCCTCAGCTGCATGACTCAAAATTAGTCACTTCAGGCGTCTACATCATTTTTGTTTATCTCTGAACCGAATCCATCGCATGTCAAAGCCCCTATTCCATGTTGGGGATTTTGTGCAAGAGGCGGCGAGCGTTGCAACACATGCAGGGTCGGTTTAATATCTGTGTGCTTCCACTTTTTTGCGGCGTGTGTTCCTCATTTTTGGTTAAACCCTTGTGGTCTGTCAGAGCTTGTTTTCTAAATAGGCTGGCCTGAATCAGCACGGTGGCCGCAGCCGATAAGGGCCGAGAGAAACGGTGACTTTAGAATTTCCACACTTCCAGATGGGCGACGTTTGTCTCTGCAGGAGTAGAGCCTCCTGAGGGCTGCACCAACCTGTCTCCCTGGGGGGGCATCGGTCGGGGGCCCTGGCCTCTGGGCCGATCCATTCGAGGGGACAGCGGGGGTCGACCAGGTATCCTCTTATCGCGGCCTGAAACACACCAGATTGAGCTGATGAGGCTGTTGAGAAGGTGCAATCTCACCAGCAGCTGTTAGAAGTTTTTAGGAAATGTTTGAACTTCCACTCTGGGGGAGGCAAACTAGGATGTGTTCGTTAATGAACTTTGAAACTCACAGCAGCGCCGTGCTGCCAAATCACAACGGGAACAAGAAGTAATCTCACCGTGGAGACTTCCGTGACGTGTTTGTTTGTGACGTGACTCAACCGTACGGAGAAAGTGAGTGTAGAATGAAAGCGGTGATACAAAGCAGCTAAAAACAGTTTGAGATTGTAGAGTCGGGTTTTTGGTGTACAGCACACCACCTTCAGGTCAATCAATAAATCAGGTTTAGGGATATAAACTGATTTTGGCAGCAAACGTACAACACAATCATAGTTACAGTACAGACAGCGTTCATCAAAAGAATGATGGCAGAACAAAACTGATGCTTGTGCCTTTAAATTTAAAATTAAATGATGTCAGGAAGATAAAAGGAGGGACCTGCTTTAGGTTTTCATTCATGCTGTTAACAAAATATAAATGGCTGCCGTTTAAATCACTGAGTTAAGGCGACGCCACACAGGCTCAGTTCCTCAGCAGCGGTCATGAGTTCGAGTCCGGCTTAAGACCATTTAGTGAATGTCACAATCCTCTCTTCCCCGACTTTCACTTTGTCTCTCTACCAATTAAAAAAGGAAATCTCCCCCCTAAAACATACGTTAAAAAAAATGAATCAGTACTATATATATCTAAGGGATGCACGATAATATCGGTGTCGTATGTGTGGCAGTTATGCCGCTGGTCTGTGTGTTGTGGTTTGTCCTCATGCCTGGTTCCTCAACCCCTCCCCTCCCCGACGGTACTGTCGCATGTGTATGATGTCATCAGACGGCGCGGGCAGAGAAAAACAAGCAGCATGGCGTGGGACTGACCAGTGTGGACTTTCTTTACCGTGTCAGAAGAAGACATTTCACTAGGGCTGGTCCCGAATATTGGAATATTCGAATATTCGTTCATTGTGGTTGTATTTGGATAATAATTTTGATATTTAAATAGTCGTGCATGCTGCCGCCGAGCGTCGCCGAGCGTCGCCAAACATCGCCGAGCGTTGCTGAGCGTTGTAGTACGCCGCCAAGGCTCTAGAACGCAGCCGTGGTTGTAGTACGGGGACCTGCAATACCTCTGGAGCACAGGTTTTGATATTCGGACCAGCCCTACTCAATTGTTCTATTTATTTGTATGGGTCACAATTATAGCAGGAAGTGGATTTGTACTCAAATTATAGTTAATTACGTAAAGAAATATTGGTTGACATTATCGGTTATCGGCTGCAAGAAGTATAAAATTATCGATTACCGGTATCGGCTGAAATTGGCATTATCGTGCATCCCTAATACATATATAGATAAAAGTTTTTTATATATCCAGATTTAAGTAAATGTTACTGTACTGCTAGCATATTTGTGCGTATATACAGAATATTAGCATATAAACAGCATTAAAGGAAAGATAAAGCCTTTATAAAGTAGTAAAAACATCATTTTCACTGTTTAATTTGTACTTTTAGACGACGTATGAATACGATATATATATAAAAGTTCTGTATATATCCAGAAGTATGTAAACGGCACATTGAAATTTTACTGTGCTGCATATTTTTGTAATTATATACACACTATTTACAATTAAAACGGCATTAAAGGAAAGACAAAGCCTCCCTTAAGTGGCAAAATTCTTAATTTCACTCTACAGTTTAATTTTTTACTTTTAGAGCGTGTATGAATGCTATATATATATATATTTAACAGTTCTGTATATATCCAGAAGTAAGTAACTTTTTACTGTACTGCTGCATATATATACACACTATTAGCATGTACATAGCATGAAATTAAAGATAAAGCCTTCATAATGTAGTAAAAAAATCAAGTTCACTGCTTAATTTGGACGCATATATATAAAAGTTCTGTATATATCCAAATGTATGTCAACAGCACATTGAAATTTTACTGTGTTGCATGTTTTTGTGAATATATATACACACTATTTACAATTAAAATGGCATTAAAGGAAAGACAAAGCCTCCCCAAAGTGGTAAAACATCAATTTCTCTCTACTGTTTCATTTTCTACTTTTGACTGTACATTATATTAACTGTATATAGTAAAGTGTATTAAGAAACCAGATAGTATTCACATTTAAGACGCTGCAATCAGAGGATTTTTACTATTTGCAATCAAAATAGTAACTAATGGACTAATTGCTGCAGCTCTAGTTTTTAATACAGGTATAGGGCATTTAATGTGTAATATGTCCCTACCTCAGTATCACTTCTGGTATCACTTCCTGCTTTTGTTTTTTATAACCTCATTATAGCTAACTTTGGTTTCAGTAACGCATCATATTTCATTTCTTTCTACGAGGCACCGGACTTGCCGATGTTACATAAGTTTTTTCTGAGCAGTATCTGGCGAAACCTAAAACCGAAGACGCTAACGAGCTAAAGCGAGAAGCTGTCGGTCGGTGAGCGTTTCTTTCACCTCTGTCTGGAGACATGGCCATTCTCTTGCTGAGGGGGGAACCCGGCCGGTCTTTGTCCGACGGAAGGTACCTCTTCCTGTTGCCTTTGTCTCCCTGTTGCTGGAAAATAAGGAGACACAAATAAACGCATCTCACATGAATACCGCAATCAAATCCAAAACATTAGAGCCAAACTGATTTATTCCACATTTAAAGGTACAGTGTGTAACTTCAGCGATTAGGAGTCTCTCAATTCAAAATAACGACAACAACTGTAGTTCGGTGACATCGTTAAGTAGCAAGGGATCATGGGTGTTACTGTCTTTACCATCATCATCGGTGAAAACCTACCTGACAGGCAGAAATCACGTTCAAGGACGAGATCATGCTAGCTAATGCTAACTGCTAACTCTCCACTAGATGAGACAGTTACCCACATAGCAACTGTATTTAGCAGTTTGTTGTGAATCCAGCAATCATTCTGTTGGACTAACAATAGATAAATAAATAAAAAACAAAAGCATGGCTAGCTGTCTAGTTAGCTCACAGACTTCCTGTTCAATCTTCACCTGGTGTTTCCGTGGCTACAGCAGGGACACGTCTTTTTATTCTCGAATGAGTTTACAGATTTCTCTTCACTGTTGGAAACATCTAGCTAACTTTTTCAGTTGTTTATTCATCACTTTTAGCTGTTTCAGCCATTTTTTACTTGCGTTAAGCTGCACTTAGCCTAGCATAGCTTCTTGACCATTTATCAACTACCTTTAGCTAACTATGTCAACTTGTTGTCTGTCAGTTTCAGCCATTTATTACTCAGTTTAAGCTATGTTTAGCTTAGCATACGTTCATCAACATTTATCTATTGCCGCTAGCTATTGCAACTATATATTTGTGACTTTTAGCTATTTCAGCCATTTATTACTTACTTTAAGCTACATTTAGCTTAACACTACTTCTTCTCCATTTATATAATACTTTTAGCTAACTATGTCAACTTGCTATCTGTCAGTTTCAGCTGTTGTAGCCTTTTAGTTATCAGTTTAAGCTATGTTTAGCTTAGCATAGCTTCTTCACCATTTATCTACTACCTTTAGCTAACTATTGCAACTATTCATCTGTGACTTTTAGCTATTTTAGCCATTTAATAATTCCTTTTAGCTCTATTTAGCTTAGCATAACGTTCTCACAATCTCACAATTTATCTACTACCATTGCCTAACTATTTCAACTGTTTATCTGCCACTTTTAACTATTACAGCCATTTATTACTTACCTTAAGCTATATTTAGCTTAGCATTACTTCTTCACCATTTATCTACTACCTTTAGCTATCTATGTCAACTTGTTGTCTGTCAGTTTCAGCCATTTATCACTCAGTTAGCATATGTTCATCAACATTTATCTATTACCTATAACTAACTATTGCAATTATTTATTTGTGACTTTTAGCTATTTCAGCCATGTTTTTACTTACTTTAAGCTACATTTAGCTTAGCATTACTTCTTCACCATTTATCTACTACCTTTAGTTAACTATGTCAACTTGCTAGCTGTCAGTTTCAGCTATTCTAGCCATTTAAATATCAGTTTAAGCTATGTTTAGCTTAGCATAGCTTCTTCACCATTTATCCACTACCTTTAGCTAACTATTTCAACTATTTATCTGTGACTTTTGACTACATTAGCCATTTAATAATTCCTTTTAGCTCTATCTAGCTTAGCGCAATTTCCTAACAATTTATCTACTACCTTTAGCTAACTATGTCAACCATTTATTTGGCACTTTTAACTATTTCAGCCATTTATAACTTACTTTAAGCTACATTTAGCTTAGCATTACTTCCTCAACATTTATCAACCGCCTTTAGCTAACCAATTCAACTTACTGTCAGTTTCAGCTATTGTAGCCATCCATTTAGCAGTTTTTGCTATGTTAGCTTAGCAAAGCTTCTTCCCTATTTATCTGCTACCATTAACTAATTATTTTAACTGTTTATCTGCCATTTTTAGCTATTTCAGCCAATTTTAAATAACTTTTAGCTCCGTTTCTGCCACTTATCCATAACACTGAGCTATTAAACTATATACTTATCCATTGTTTTCAGCTAGGTCAACACTTCTTACTTTTTAAAAACAAATTGAACTGCTTATCCATAACAATTACAAAATTATTTGGAAAGTATATACATTAATTTTAGCAATATACTAAAATTGTTTATCAGTTTCTTTCCACTAGACTTCCTTTACCTTCAGAGCATTTCAAATGAAAATAAGCTCCTTCTGTTTGTTTACATTTTGGGGTAATGTAAGTACACAGGTAAACAAACCATAAAATGTGCAGTATGATAAAAAAAAACGTCTAGTGGACCCCATTAATGACATTTTTGAGATCTTATTTTTGGGCTAAATTGTCCAGCTGCAGTTTAAGGATTAATTTTGTTTAGTCGAGCAGCTGTGAATCCATGATAACACCCCTCTAGCTAACACCATGTACACACAGAAGCTGCTATTATAACACTTTTTTGGTCCGACTGGAAGAACTTTGGGATGCGCACTTTCTGGCCTTGTACCACAAGTGAATTGTAGGAATAAAGGAATGCAAATACAGATTACAATAGATTAATTGATTAGTTATTTGGTCTATAAAATGTCAAGATGGTGGAGTGTCTTCCAAATCCCAAGATTACAAACTGGTTTGTCCACATCCTGAAAATACCCACATATTCACATTTAAGAAGCTGCAGTCAGAGAATTATACTTTCTTTTCTTTAAAAAATGTTTAACTAATTAACTAAACTAGTGGGCTTTCATTTAATGGTTAGCAAGCTATTGATTAATCGATGCAATTCTAATTACAAGACCCTCAAAACTGCTGACTCTGACACTCAAACGACTCCTACTTGTTTTTTGTAAAATATTTCTGGACAGAAAACGACCATGACACAACCAAATGGCATTTAACCCGTGTGGTTTGCCCCTTTAACATTCAGTGACCCACAGCTGTAACTGTACATATGTGCCGTGCAGATTTAACTTAACATATGTAGGGTTTCCCCTCATTTTAGGCAGTGAATAACAGCATCAGTGTTAAGGTTAAAACTGGGATGTGAGACACCTGTTTTGCATATGAGCTCATATGAGATCATGAAGAATGATGCATGATGAGGAAAAGCTGATGTCCTCTTTCTAAATGTCAGCATGACAAAAACGTTCTATTACTATTCCTCTTTTGAGCATCACATCTGGGCTAGTCTACGTTAGCCACTGGATGTTGTTTTTGATAACTTATCGGCTTCAAGCTCTCCTTTCTCCTCTCATTTCGGCTGATGCTACCTTGTCGAGTTTGAGTTTTGATGCGACCCAGAGAGCCCACGTTCAGATCTCTTAGAAAGGATCAATAGTAACCTTGTTGAGGAGGGTGAGTTTGATGTCTTTGTGGGAACCTGAACCTCCGTAGCTCCCAGGGGGTCCCATGGAGCCGGGCGGAGGATGCACCGGGTGGCCTCCCCTGTTTCCGGGTCCTGATCTGGGCACCGGGTTTCCTCCTCGAGGCGGAGCTCCGGACGGGTCCATCTTCCTCCGGTCGTCCCTGAAAGGTTCATCTTTCTTCGAGGGTCTCTCTGTGATGAGGAACAGAGGAGGACATAATAAACAACCAACAAAACATCAACAAACGTCGTACTAATGTAGACGTTTTGTTTTTACAATTGAATTCTGTAAATCCTCTGTTGAATAAATATGGAAACATGCATCTTAAATACAAGTGTGGTAATGAGAAACAATATTTTGTGATAATTTGAAAGAACAAACATGTCAATTGCATCTTTTTGTCATTTCAGTTTGTCCTCCTCCAACAAAAATGCTTCTTTTATTTACTGTTCCCTACTTTTCCATCTTTTGATTGTGTTTAATATCGAAAGGCATGTTATCTTTGTGAAACACTGCCAAAAAGCAACACCTTTTACCAGCCAGGAATGGTTAAAAACCCAAAGAACTGTCAGGTTTTTGAGTCTCCTTGAACTTATCTTGTGCCACGCATGGTTTGGTAGAGAATGGACACCAAACTAAGCTTAAAATTGGAATATTTCATCAAAAACTCTTCATTTTACATGTCAAGTTTAAAAATTCACAAAAAAAGTGTCAAGCTAAGTCTTGACACATTGACGATGCTACCGTGTGAAGCCTTTGAGTGTTCATACAATGCCGTTGCCCTGGCGATGCATCGTTGCCGTGAAACAGGAAGTACTTCTTGACAGCTTAGCAATGCTTAAACACTCACCAAACTGGCAAACACATCACAACCGGTTAGGGGTGCAACGGTACACAAAAAATCACGGTTCAGTACGGAACCCTCTGGAGTCGACGGACGCGCCGGCACGTTAAAATGACATGAGCGATTTAAGATGACGTAGCAGCAAGACGCAGCCTTGTTTCAACTTGTGTCCAAAGTGTGGATTTCTAACTATCTACCAGTCTTTGAATTGTGTGGATCGGCCAAGTAAAACCAGAGTTATGACAGATAATAAACACCATACTTTCTCCACGTTTGGAGCTCCTTACAGCTTTGGTCTGGTCCACTTGTTTTACTCCTTTTTCATCCTTTACCAGGAAACCTAAGTGATCCCAGACCGGTGGTTTTAACCACGGCGGAGCGTCTTCCAGCTCTGGCTTCTAGCTGTTAGCATTAGCCATCCCATTGGCTAGCCATACGTCACAGAAGCACCAGCAGGAGAATAAACGGTCCGACTGGAAACTCCTACTTGATTTTAGTTCCTCAATACTGTTCAACTGTGAGACGGAGAAGGTCCAACACAACTGTGGGCACTACGGGGTTCACAATTAAAACAGTTCTGTACACTGGTCATTCTTAGGCCATCCACAGGAAGACGAGCCAAAACGCACAAATAGTTCCTGTATCGTCCACACCAAGTTGGCGTTTTGGGCTCTGAAAACGATCCTTTCTGAACCAAGGTCCCAGAGTGCAAAGATCTGAAAACGCCGTTTACGTGTCACCGTTGTTACGCCCTGTCTGCTTGCGTCATAGCTCCACCTCTCCATAGATGCTCCAAACTCAGAAAACGACAACAACAATGTCTCCGTATAGTGCTGCTATGTCCTGCTGATAGTTCCACCTCATCGTCCGTCCAGACTAGAGTCCTACCAGCTCCTATTTGCCGCCGCCATGTTCTATGTTTACATCCTATACAGATTTCATGCCTAAAGTCCTGCCGCCAGTTTCCACTTGTTTCTGTTACGGCGTCATAGCGCCACCAACAGGCCTGGCATGTGTTTTACATCGTTTTCAGGAGTATCAAGTGAATTCATGTGGACGGACACGTTTACTGAAACAGCTCCGTCTTTATGGAGAACGTTTTTGAAGCTATAAGCGTTTTGGCTTCGTGTGGACGGGGCCTTAATAGTCTTTAAATTTTCGTACTGTGGTACACCTCTGTACCGAACCAAGGTGGCTGTACCTAAAGGTTCGGTGTATTGATACACCCCTACAATTGGCTGATCGAAAGAAACCGTAGGTGTCTCAGGAATGCATGTGCTATAGCGCCCCCTGCAGTATGTTTAAATGTTAGCCAATTCACAACGTTTCACATATATTTACGAAAATTTTGTAGGCCTTCGTAGCACGTCAGGGCGCACAAAATAGCCTCTTGGAACCATACCCTCAACCCAACAGGAAGTCCACCATTTTGAATTAATTACAACATTTTGGGTTTTTGTTTTTTTTTGTCATTTTCATTTTCAAGAGCGACCTTTTCATCGGGGGTAGCTCCAAGAGACTTGAAATTTGGCCGGTCTGTACAACAGGCCTTTGTGATGAAAAGTTAATTCACTATATTTAGTAAAAATGTGAGCTCCTTGGTGCGACTGACAAACCACGGCTGACTCAGCTGTGACTAACAGTCAAAAAATGCCGAGTTTCCATTTTCCATAACTGATATTTGACCAGTCAATGCTTAATCACTAAAATAAATAAAATACATGGGATGTTTTCCGATGCTGAAGAATACATGAAGTAAACACCAGGCTGCTGATTATACATTTCAAATATTTGCTGTATTCTACATATCTTCTATCTACAAACCGTTCGCACGAAAGGGAGAAACTAGTCATAGGTGGTTTGAAAGGGACGCCGTCTTTAAATATCAGAATTTATCAGCCAGAAACCATAGAAACAGAGAGAATAATCAGGCGTTCAGTAAATGTTAGACGGTCCTTGAATGCATCATGTGTGACGAATGGTTTTGTCACAGAATATAACCGAATCTAAGCTGAAAGCCAAAACTCAGTTGTTCCACATGTCCCATCGAAAAATCTAAAAATAAAGCCTGTACACGAGATTCTGTCAGGTCACAAATATTCGGTTGAACTGCAGGCAGTGTTTCCACAGAGAGACTGAGAGGAAAATCAAACCTACTGGATCAGTAAATAAATGCAGCATGGCTCAGAAACAGTGAACAGAGGAGACAGTAGTTGGAGATACATCCAGCATGGAGGAACATCTTTATAGAGATGACGAGCATCGTGTGAAAAAGTTTGTAGAGGTTTCATAAATGTAAATAGTTCGTTACAGTGTGTAGAGAAACCATTTTTGTCAGGATAAAAGTTGAAAACAACAAGAGCAGGGAAAGTAAAGCAAGGCAAAGTCAGGGTGGAATTAAGATTCAGTTAAAAATAATGCAAACTGCAAAACAAAACAGTTTCCATAACCGATAGTCGGCCAGTAAATAGACTGATTGATCACTGAAATAAATGAAATAGAGAGCTTGTTCTCTCCGTGGATGTCTCTGGATCTAGAGCTCAACATCCCTGATCTGCAGCCGCTGGCCTCACCACCTCCTCTTCCTCACTCCCAACCCAACCGGTCGAGGCAGATGTCCGCCCTCCCTGAGCCTGGTTCTGTCGGAGGTTTTTTCCCCCCTTCCCTACCATGGGGGGTTTTTGGTTCCTTCCCACCTTCGCTGATTGCTGCTCATAGGGAATCCAAAAGCAACCTTGGATTATTGGGTTTTCTGTTTCCTGTTCTTCCTTACAATGTTTAGCGCTATGTGACGACTTATGTTGTAAATATGTGCTATGGAAATAAAATTGAATTGAATTGAGGGGATGTTTTTCCTTATGCTCATAACACCACTATTATTATCAGGAATGTGAAGAAGACATACCGTTAGCACTAGGGGTGGGAATCTCAGGGTACCTCATGATACGATACATGGCTCACGATACCGATGCTATCACGATACGGTGATACTACGATAATCGATACATTGCCAGACAATCCCATAACGACACATCACCATATCTTCATCATTGTTGCAGGTGGGTTTGCATGTTGGTGGTGTCGCCCGTGTACTTAACTTTTGCCAGGCAGTTCTTGCATATATCATAGTCTTTATCCAGCTTGCTTGTTCCCTCAATGAAAGCCCAAATGGGTCCACACTTTGGACTTAAACGTGGATGGGGCGTCTCTTACGGTAGCGCTGCTGTCCTCCATTATACCTGTGCTAACTCTTCTTAGGCCGCTTCATTTCCGCTCAAGTCTCCCTCATTCATGTGATAAACGCCACCGTGTGGAGACATTAAGTAGTGACGCTGGGGAAACGGCAGCTGGCAGGGGAATCTGGAGCGCCTTATTATATCAATTAAAGTATGGATATTTAGCGCCACTGTATCGATACCCTTATCGCATGAGGAGGGACGACGATATATTGCCTAATCGATGTTTTGTCCCACCCCTTGTTAACACGAGGTTACTGATTAATACACTGCAAATATTTGTTTTTATACTTTAGTTGTTTTCTTTTATGGTTTCTGTCAGTCTGTGTTGTACTGACAACAGGTGCAGGACTTTAGATTGCAGTTAAAAATGAACCACAGTGAAGAAAAATGTGTCAGGAGCAAATAAAAGCACCCAGAAACCGTCTGAGGTTCAGTGGGTTTAGATTGAGGAGTTATGATTTGTGTCCTGGGTGTTTGCGGCGTGTTGCCTTCACTGACCCCTGTTCTTGTCTCTTCCATGTGGATGTGGAGGCCGGTCTCGGGGCGGCCCTCGTTCTTTCCGGGGGTGGTTCGGCGTCGGCGAGCGGGAGCTGGCCGACGACACCGGACTCGCCAGGTCGGCGTACATGTCGTCGGAGTCGGCGCTTCGCACGGAGCTGCTGCTGGACGACGCCGACGAAACCGAGGAGACGCTGCTGACACTCAGCGACCTGCGGAGAAACACCACAGGTCTTATTGTGAGTGAGCAACACAACACGAAACACAAAACACACAACACCAAACCCTGGATAGTAAGGACCCTACCTGGATTTCCTTGAGGGGTTTCCAAATGGAGACGACGCATGAAAGCAAGAGGAGAGAACAGAATTCATCAGTATCAGGCGGCAAAATGAGCTCGTACATCAGCAGCTTACAGGCTAAAACGGTGACATTTGAAGCTGTTTAAAGGATAAAATCTCAAAGCATTAAAGATAAAAGCTGGAAATTTTCACTCTTGTTTCTCAAAATGTCTGATGAAAACATACAGAATACTTTTAATATGAAATACTTGGTCAAAAAAGTCGTCACAATAAAAAAAGGAAGGTACTAGGTAGTCTTGGTGGCCTCCCTCACTAGTCTCCTTCTTGTAACTTCTTCAGAGGAGTCATAGGAGTCTCGGTGGCCTCCTTCACTAGTCTCTTTATTGTAACTCCTTCAGAGGAGTCATCGGGTCTTGGTGGCCTCCCTCACTAGTCTCCTTCTTGTAACTCCTTCAAAGGAGTCATAGGTGTCTTGGTGGCCTCCCTCACTAGTCTCCTTGTAACTCCTTCAGAGGAGTCATAGGTGTCTTGGTGGCCTCCTTCACTAGTCTCCTTCTTGTAACTCCTTCAGAGGAGTCATAGGAGTCTTGGTGGCCTCCCTTACTAGTCTCCTTCTTGTAACTCCTTCAGAGGAGCCATATATGTCTTGGTGGCCTCCCTTACTAGTCTCCTTCTTGTAACTCCTTCAGAGGAGTCATAGGAGTCTTGGTGGCCTCCTTCACTAGTCTCCTTCTTGTAACTCCTTCAGAGGAGTCATATATGTCTTGGTGGCCTCCCTTACTAGTCTCTTCATTGTAACTCCTTCAGAGGAGTCATAGGAGTCTTGGTGGCCTCCCTTACTAGTCTCCTTCTTGTAACTCCTTCAGAGGAGTCATATATGTCTTGGTGGCCTCCCTTACTAGTCTCTTCATTGTAACTCCTTCAGTGGAGTCATAGGGGTCTTGGTGGCCTCCCTCGCTAGTCTTTTTATTGTAACTCCTTCAGAGGAGTCAAAGGTGTCTTGGTGGCCTCCCTCACTAGTCTCCTTGTAACTCCTTCAGAGGAGTCGTAGGTGTCTTGGTGGCCTCCTTCACTAGTCTCCTTCTTGTAACTCCTTCAGAGGAGTCATAGGAGTCTTGGTGGCCTCCTTCACTAGTCTCCTTCTTGTAACTCCATCAGAGGAGTCATAGGGGTCTTGGTGGCCTCCTTCATTAGTCTTTTGCTCAGTTACTCAGTTTTTGAGGACGTCCTGCTCCAGTCAGATTTACTCATGTTCCATATTCCCTCTATGTCTTAATGGTGGATTTAACTGGACTCCAAGGAATATTCAAGAACTTGGAAATGTTCTTGTACCATCCTCTGACCTATTCTTTGCAATAACCTTCTCAAAGAGTTTGTTGGGGTGTCCATTAGTCTTCATGGTGTATCTATCTAGGAGTACTGATCCACCAGTGACTGGACCTTCCACATACAGGAGTCTCTATACTACAATCACTGAGACACATTCACTGTAATTAGAATAACGGTAGCACCAGTCGGCTGCACCTGTGTTGAACCAGGTGGGCGAATGCTAATGCAGTCACTTACTTTACATTTCAGAAGTTTACCTAGTGTTACTTTGTACAAATCTGTTTTGCTGTGAATACTTATTTATAGGAACTGTTTATTTAGACATATCCACGCTTATGCATTCCAAAAAGGCTGACAACCCAGCTCCTATCAGTCGACTGAGGAATGCAAAATATGTGAAGGCTATTCTCCGAGAAACTGACATCGTTGGGTCTGAACCACTACATTTTTAAGAACAAGGCAGCTCTTGGTCACTCAAGTAGAGATGGAAAGTCCCTGAATGCTTTATGTCCGAAGTATGATACTGAGATAAATGCAAATCCAATAAGTGCACATGCAGAAAAGATAAACTGACTTACATAAACAAACATGAGCGTAAATTGAGGCCTCGCGGATCTTTGAAAACAGGCTTTGCGCGGCCTTGTCTACAGCGAGGGTGTGGGAGCTCACCTGGATTTTCTGGATCCAGAGCGCGAGCGTGACAAGGAGTTGGACGAAGATCTGGATCTGGAGCTCGAACCAGTATAACTGCTGCCACTTCCACTCACACTCCCACTCACAGTTCGCCTGGAAGAGACAGAAACAACGCGGTAAAACACGGCCGGTACTTTCTGCGTCTTTTATGCAACCAAAACTGGGGTGCGAGCCAACTCCTTGTCCAGCAGCTTTAGCACACATTAGCACACCTTTAAATAGAAAAAACAGAAGCACGATAACGACAATGACGACAAACCTCATCTATTAAAGGAGCGTTCCAGTTCATTTCAACCTGCCTTAGCTCCTGTCAATGTGGCAGATGTGATGTTGCACAAAGCAGCTTGTGAACGGCGTTTAGCGCTAGCTTCCTTTAGCTTCACAAACACAGCTGATTTTCATTTTATGTTTTCAATTTGACTGAAAAAGAAAAAGCAAATTAGCCACCTGGAATGGACGTTGCAACTGCATTAAGGAGCTCTATCCGGGGCTAATTGCTGTCTGAACTAATCACCTGCACATTTACCAGGAGGAGGCAGTCGATAAAGACAATTATTATTCATTTATAACCCTCTGGCCATTTTGACTACTTTTGATTTTACCTTTATATTTCACCTTAGTAACTGTTTATCTTGCCTTGCTTGGTGTCTTCTTTTTTAGGGCAACCTCACCTATGTGACTGCACAGGTATTTATTCATTTTGATGTAATGTATGAACACACTGGACCTGAAATTTAAGAAAAAATACAAAATCCGAGTAGGAAAAAGTTGGATTTTTGACTGTGGACGCCACAAACATGTGCAACGAATCATTTTTATAACTTACAATGCTAATATAAATAGTAACCTTCAAAAAACAACGTAAAAATTTAGCGTAAAATGCAATCGCTGTCACAAATCGAGCGTGCTTGCTGCGTCTCTCTCCGTATCTACTCCAACTTTCTGCCTAGCAACCAAATAATTTTTGTGATTGGCTGATGTGGTGCGCTTTCGACCAATAGGAAACGAGTGTTTTTCTGTTTGTTGTTCTTGCCAGCACTTTCAGCACTCGCCACAGAATCACCCGTTTTTACCGTCTCATCCTGAACCGAAGACGCTCTAAAGGCGCATCAAACGTTTGGAAAAGTACAGCGTTTATTTTTACCTCCGTCAAGGAGGTTATGTGATGGCTGACGTTGATTGGTTTCTTTGTTTGTTTGTGTGCAAAATAACTCCAAAACTCATGGACAGATTTGGATGATATTTTCAGGAAATGTGTGAAATGGGACAAGGAAAAAATGATGACATTTTGGGACTGATCCGGATCACCGTCTGGATCCAGGATGTTTTTTTAATGTAAGTGTAACCGGGTGGACAATTAAATGCAATTTGCTCTAAAAGCCACCAGAGGGCACTCTTGTTTTTGGGGTAACCTCCTCTGACCACATGACATTTTGGGTCTCCACGTGACAGACAGCGACAGTGGCGGAGTTCTCTTTCCTTCCTGAGCGACATACGCACGGTTGGGCCGGCATTCTTATCTCCGGTTGTCTAAGAAGCTGGGAGGCTGTTAGGAGCTGCCGCGCTAGAGGCCGCGCCTGTTCATTAGGTCGGATGGGGTGAAGGCCGCATTGTCGGTAGGAGATTTGAACTGTATGTAATTACATTTGTATCTGTAACGTTCCATAGAAAATATGTGAATTGGGAGATTGTGTTGGGGGTGGACTGAGGGTCCTTGGCAGAGGTATGTGCTCTCTGAGGGCTTTTCTAGTTTACCATAACTCTGGTTTTACTTGGCCGATCAACACAATTCAAAAACCGGTAGATAGTTTGAAATCCGCACTTTGGAAACAAGTTAAAACGGAGACTCAGCGAGGCTCCATCTTGCTGCTACGCCATCTTAAATCGGTTGTGTAAATTTTGACACGCCGGCCCGTCCATTGACCCCCTCTTTGTTAATGAAGACCACCAGAAAACTACTTGAATTTGAATTTTACTACTTTATCGAGGTGCACTAGCAGTTTCATTCTATTCGTTACCATATTTTGGTTTAATGGTTACAGGGGTCATGCTCTGTAATGCAGCCATAGTAACGCCACTGTTGCACACAAACGATCACACTTCTACAGTCCAGTAATATCAAACTGTGACGAAACCGCGCTGTAATTATTTACCTGCAGCTGATAAATAAAGAATGCAATCAATCCTGTCTTCATGTCAGGGATAAGTTGCGATTATAAGTAATTAATGAAGCTACCACAGTGTTATTAAATGTGCACAGTCTCTTTGGAGATGCTCATGTGGATCCTGTCTCTATAATATTTAATAAACTCAGAGGAAAGACTCTTAAACAGCTGGAAGCAACAAGCTAAACTCAAGTTTCAATTAAAGTCTTGAGATCTGTGATTAAAACCTCAGTCAGCTGAAGTCTCAAACTATCTTAGTTTAAGATCTAAAGGTCATTGCAGGCCCACTTATCTTCCTCTGGGGAGACGACAAACGTTTCCCTCTGAATCAAATCTTATCTGTTCATCAGTGCGAAACTGTTGAATAAGAAGAACAACAAACAGGTGCAGCAACTGGTTTTCCTGGACAGCTTCCACGTGGAATCCAGTCTGCCCACACAAACACCTACACACCGATGAAAACAGCCTCGTACACTCTCACTGTTCTTCCCCAGCCTTTTACTCTTCCTCCCCTCTGCACTCTAAAAACAAAGTCTGGAAAAAACAGTGACAATATGGCAGCAGGTCAACATATGACTACTGAAAGGTTACATAACTTTTCCAACAGTCAACATGTAAATCACTACCTTTTGCTGACATTTTGCAGCTTGAAAACATGGCTAATATCTAGAATACAATGTTTTTTTCTGATTTAAAACCAGTAAAAAAAGTGCAGTTTTATGGTTGAATGTTTGAAAAGAGCAAGTTACCATTTGTCAAAGTACAGATAAATGAATATTTGCTTTTCTGTGGTATTACTTTTAGATATTATCTGTCATGAAACACGGGAAATCTCTAAACTAACAGTTAAATTAATATTCTAATTTTTTCTTTTCTTTCTTTCTTCTTTCTCTGAATTTCTTTAAAAAATAAGGGTCTATATGTGTTATATATTATATATGTATTGAAGCTGATTTAAATGGTGTAAAATGTAGGGCTGTTTCAATAGTAATTGCCGTTCTTCGGATATTCGGGTCCAAATAATGACGACTATTCGAATATTTGGCTGGAGACGTAGTGGTGCACTGGTGGTGGGTGGGGGTGGAAGGCTTGGCAGCGCTCGGCGGCACTTGGCGGCGCTCGGCGGCGGCGCGCACGACTATTCGAATATCAACATTATCATCTGAATACCACCACAACGAACAAATATTCTGGTATTCGAATATTCGGGACCAGCCCTAGTGAAATGGCGTCGTTTTATTGTCACGCACTGCAGAAAAACAAACTATTACTTGTAAAAAAAACATAGATTTTTGATGTGGACATTATTTACAGGTTTAGTCGAGTCATAATACAAATTAATATTCGTTTTCCTGGGGTTTTACTTTTAGATATTATCTGTAACAAAACAGATAAAATCTCGAAATTAACAGTTAAATTAATATTCATAATTTTCTTTTAAATAAGGACTTTCATATTTAAATATGCAAAAAATTATACATATATTTTAGCTGATTTAAATGGTGTAAAATGGGGTCATTTTATGGTCACACATTGTAAATGTGAAAACAAACTATTATTTGCAAAAAATACAGATATTTGATGCTGCTGCTGATGATTTAACTCTAATAATTCATTAATAAAACAAAACAAGAAAAATCTGCAAAATTACTTTAATTTTTTTGACCAATTTAAAATCATTAATATTCACAATTTTTCTGTCAAATAACAGCACACACGTGTAAAATAATTATATTTTTCAGCCTATTTAATGTCTGTAAAACTGTAATTTTATTGTCACACATTGTAGAAGAGCAAACTATTAATTGTTTAAAAAATTACGGATATTTGATGTGGATATTACTTACAGTTTAAACCAGTCTATTTTAAGGGTTAAGATTTAAATTAAATATTAAAAAAATAATTCTAACAATTCATTAATAAAATAAAACAAGAAAAATCTGTAAAATTAATTTAATTTATTTGAACAATTTATAATCCTTAGTATTCACATCTTTTCTTTCAGATAACAGCAGGCGTGTGAAATAATTAGATTTTTCAGCCTATTTAATTAAAAATGAACATTTCTGATGTGGACTTATTTTTTCTTTTTGTAAGTTTATGCTTTTTAATGTCATTTTAATAGATATTACCTGTAATTCAACAAAAAATGTTCATGAACTTTAATTTTTTATAGTGTGGCTGATGTTGCTGGCACACACAACACGGAAACAAGCACCAGACTAACAAAAGTGAAGTTTGTCCTGGAGCCATCCGCCCACTTCCTCGCCTACGTGAGGTCTTTGTGGTCTGTCCCTTAATTAAACAGCTGAGGAACACAGCTGCAGTATCGCTGTACGCCTCGCACTAACATGCAAATGTGGAGGTGTGAGGAAACACAGCTTTGATTATTGGCAATTTATCCGTAATCTATTTGCAAGGGAGTCAAATGTGAGGCTGGTAAACAGGCATGGGGGCGGGCCAACGTTCTCCACCCACATCCACACACCTGAAACAGCATCCAGACAGTTCTCCGATGGCCCACGCTGTCCTCGCATCATAAAAGGTAATAAGCTCTATGGATCATCTGTGACAGGTCTCTGTAAGAGCTCCAGCTCACACTTTGCAGGGATTTTTCCTGCATACTGGAATAGAGGCACAGATGGAAAACCACCAGCCCCGAGGCTTTTAATCAGTCGTGTCAATCGGCTTAATTTCCTCGAGCTTTATTTCAGAAAATGGTCACAATGGGACATATTTTCGCTGTGAGAGCAGACGAACGGGAAGGAAGCGGAGTCATTTTCCCGATTCCTATCATTAATCAGATTCCTTCTGCTGTGTCATGTGATCCAAAAGACTTCCTGTCGAATCTGACCGCTTAGCAGATGATGTCAAACTCAATGCATCGGTGTACGACGATAATCCGTGAGAAAACATCTTAAGCTCCCAGATGACACCGTGCACGACTTCATACTTTCAGTGACCCCAGATGCATTACGTCATCATCACTAGAAAAATGGTGACTTCAGTTTGGGAATCAGAATTCACAGTTATTTTTAAAAGTTCTCAACCTCTCCAAGAAAACATCACAAGAGAAAGATCGTTCTTGCATTATTCATCAACACAGTCTCCTTTAACATCAAGCACTTGGTTTACCGATAGCCAAGCTTTGTGGAGGGTCACATCTTAAGCCCCCAAATGCATGACTTCATCATCACTCGAAAAATGGTGACTTCAGTTTGGTAAACAGAATTCAGTTATTTTTAAAAGTTCTCGACCTCTCCAAGAAACATCACAGGAGAATTGCATTATTCATCAACACAGTTTCCTTTAACTTCAAGTACTTGGTTTACCGATAGCCAAGCTTCAGGAAAGGTCACATCTGAAGCCACCAGATGCACGACTTCATCATCGCTCTAAGAAATGGTGATTTCAGTTTGGGAAACAGTAGGACTGGTCCCCAATATTCGAATATCCGAATACTCGTTGGTTGTGGTGGTATTTAATAATAATAATAATAATAACTTTATTTGTATAGCGCTTTCCACTCAAAGTGCTTTACAGAACACACACAGATAAAACCATAAGGCAGTAACGGATAAAAACAATGACTAAGAATTAAAACAATGGCTAAGAATTTAAAACAATGGCTAAGAATAAGAATAAAAACCATGACTAAGAAAAATAAAATAAAAAATAAAAACAGTGGCTAAGAAAATAAAACAAGCCAAGATAAAATAATGGCTAAGAACTGGTTAGGAGTCATATACCATAGAAAACAAGTGGGTCTTTAACTTAGCTTTGAACACCTCTACTGTGCAAGCTTGCCGTATGTCAATGGGGAGAGCATTCCATAAAGACGGTGCACGGGAATGAAAAGCCCGTGCACCGACTGTCCTCTTTTTAGTTTTAGGGACAGTGAGCAGACCCGTCCCCTGGGAGCGCAAGGACCTTGCTGGTTCATATGGAACAACCAGTTCCTTTAAATATGATGGTCCAATGCCATTCACAGCTTTATAAGTTAAAAGAAGTATCTTAAAATCAGCTCTAATATGAACTGGAAGCCAATGGAGAGAAACTAGCACTGGAGTAATATGATCAAATTTCTTTGCTCCTGTCAGAATGCGAGCTGCTGCATTCTGAACCATTTGTAGGCTGTGAAAGCTCTTCTTTGGCAAGCCAGACAGGAGAGCGTTACAGTAGTCCAGTCTTGAAAACACAAAAGAGTGAATAAGAACCTCAGCATCATTAAAGGACAAGAAAGAGCGGATCTTAGCAATCCTCCTAAGATGGAAGAAGGCTATTTTTGTCACCTCTCGTATGTGGGAGACAAATGTCAGAGACTGATCAAAGGTCACGCCAAGGTTTTTAACAGTGTCCTTGCACTGAATGAAGCCATCATCTAAGGTGCGGACAGCGATGTTGTTTGGATGATTTAGTCTCCCTGAACCAATCACCATCATCTCAGTCTTATCAGAATTTAAACACAGGAAGTTTGCTGCCAGCCAGCTCTTCACCGCAGCCAAACAGGCCTCAAGCTTCAGTATATGCGAGCAACTGTCAACAGTAATTGGTGCATACAGTTGCAGGTCATCTGCATAACAATGGAAGGCAATCCCAAAAGAACGTATAACATCACCCAATGGCCCCAAGTATAAAGAAAACAACAAAGGACCAAGAACTGACCCCTGTGGAACCCCATACCTGACTGTCCGCTTCTCAGATGTTACATTGTTGTGTTGGACACACTGAGATCTGTCAGACAAATAAGATTTTAACCACTCAAACACTTTGCCTGAGATTCCAAACATGTTTTTAAGCCTGTCAAGCAATATACTGTGATCCACAGTCTCAAAGGCAGCACTTAAGTCCAATACCAGAAGAACTGATGTTGAGCCTGAGTCCGCTGCCAATAACAGATCATTCAGGACCTTTGTGAGTGCTGTTTCTGTAGAGTGATGGGACCGAAATGCAGACTGTAGTGGCTCAAAGTAATTATTGCATGACAAAAAATTCACAAGTTGTTTTGAGACAACTTTCTCAAGGACCTTAGACAGAAATGCCAGATTTGAGACTGGCCTGTAGCTTACCAATGAATTTGGGTCAAGACCTGGTTTCTTTAGTAAGGGTTTGACCACTGCAGATTTGAAACAGGCAGGGAAGACTCCAGTAGAAAGTGATAAATTCACAATAAAAAGAACATAGGGACCCAGAGTTGCCCATAACTCCTTAATGACCCAGGCTGGTAAAGGATCTAACAGGCATGTGGTAGCTCTAGATGACAAAACAATTTTAGTCAGCTCTACTAGTGAGGTGGACTCAAACTCAGAGAAACCCTGTCCCGAATAAGAGGGAGGGTTGACAACAGGAGTTAATACACCATTAGATGACTGGGGAATTCTGGCTCTAATAGCAGCTACCCTTTCATCAAAATAATCAACAAAGTCAAAGGCAGATATTTCTGTTCCATCAATTTTCTTGTGGCCTTCTGTCAATTGAGCCACAGTGGCAAACAGGACTCTAGGGTTGTGTTTGTTCTCGACTATCAACGCCGAATAGTAATTTGCCTTTGCTGCTGCCATTGTAGTCTGATATGCTGACAGGTTGTCGTGCCACCATTGAAAATGCACCTCCAGTCTAGAGCTGCGCCACTGGCGTTCAGCTTTCCTACAGATCTTTCTAAGAGCTAATAGATCGTCATTTAGCCAGGGTGCGTAGCTCTTATGATGGCACCTTCGAAACTTTGCTGGTGCTACCAGATTAAGCAAGTCATGGAGAGTGGTATTTAGACTATCCACAAGAATGTCTAAAGAAAGGGTCTGACTAAAAATCTGATTAAAAGCATCAGGCAGTCGTGAACACAGATCGGTCAATGCATTGGTGCTAATATAACGAGACAAATGTGTTCCCTTCAACTTAGTCTCTGAGCCCCTCGGCTTAGGAAGTAGGACATTAAAAACAATCCCAAAGTGATCAAACATTGGTAGTTGACAGATTTCATCGATTGACACAGATAGTCCATATCCTAGGACTAAATCCAGAGTGTGTCCGTGTTGATGAGTTGGACTACACACAAACTGTGTAAGATTAAAAGATTCAATAATATTTAAAAAGTCCTTAACTAATGGTTTATCAGGACAACAGATGTGCATATTCATATCTCCCACGATCAGAATTCTGTCATAAAGTGGGACAAATCTAGATAAAAGATCTGCAAACTCGGATATAAAATTTGCATTATACTTAGGGGGACGATAGATCACAGCCATCAAAACGACACATGGTTTGTCCATTGTAAAAAGCTGCAACTCAAAACTGGTAAAAGCAACATCATGAGAAATCCGCTTGCATTTAAAAGCATCACTGTAAACAGAAGCCACGCCCCCTGCTCGTCCAGTCAGTCTGGGAGTGCTGAAGAAAGTGGTGTTGGGAGGACAGAGTTCTGATAGAGCAGTCACTTCACCCTCGCGCATCCATGTCTCAGTCAAGAACATAAACTGCAGGTCATGGGACTCATAAAAGTCATGAAGGATAAAAGTCTTTTGAGACAGTGATCGAACATTCAGAAGGGCCATACGCATATTCACTTCTTCACCGACAGCTGCCGGCACAATAGCGGGTATGCGTAAGTTATTCAGACACGCCCCGCCCCCTCCTCGTCGCCCCGCCCCTCTCCAGCTGGGGAAAAACAGCTGATCGGGCTGTAAATCAGTCAGACAGACCGGTCGAATCCACCGCAATCGATAGGTTAGGTCGCCGATCCAGGCAGCAGCAGCAGCCCGGAAAGATTCCCTCCGCGCCCTCGCTTTTATCTTTGTCAACGCCACATGTATTCCTGCTCGCGCACCACGAGCACGTTTGCGCCTCCTGCTCCTCCTGATGTGCGGCGGATAAGGAAGCTCGTGGCGCCGTAACTCCTCAGGTATCGTGGCCAGGTGAGGAGGTAAGCTTAACGCCTGCTCTCCACCAGTAACATGGGAGAGCTTTCCAAAAGAATTCAGGATGTTAAAAAGCACATGGCGCTCATAAACCAGTAGCGATTTGGTGTTCTTAGCTAGCAATGACACCACTAAACATACAATAAGCACATAAACACAGAGCGACGGACGGCGTGCCCTGACAGTCGGCGCCATCTGGATGATAATTTTGATATTGGAATAGTCGTGTGCGCCACAGAACGCTGTCGACCGTTACCGAGTGTTGCCGACCGTTACCGAGCGTTGCCGAGCGTTGCAGAGGCTGTAGTACGCCACCGAGCACTGCTGAGCGTTACCAAGTTTCTAGTATGCCGCCGTGGTTCTAGTACACAGACCTGCCAACTCCGATGTCACGCTCCCCTCCCCCATCGCGGTTCACTTTTCGCGGTCTCACTGTGTCGCGGATTTTTAAATTGTATATAACATACGTAGCACACAGCAAATGAGTAGACGCACGTATGGAAAACGCAGCTATGGCCGCTTCCTCTTGAGCTAGTCGGTCTCTGATTGATCGGCGGTGATGGAAGCCAGTGTTTGTAAGAGTGTGGGAAAGGTGAATAGCAGTGTGAGGAGGGTTTATAAAGCCTTAAAATATATATTAATAATAAAATAAATATAAGGTTGCTACTTCGTGGGGTAGTTCTGGAACCTAACCCCAGCAATAGATGAGGGATAACTGTACAAATATATATGTATACATGCAGACATTGTGCATTCTAGTAATGTTTACTATTTATTATGCTGAAGTTCATTATTATTTTTATTACTTGTCTGTTTTTATCCCATCTTTTATACCTTTTATAAGCTACACCAAGACCTGAGAATCTGCATTTCGCTCATCCTGTAAAGGGTCGAATGACAATAAGGAAGTCTAAGTCTGAGTCTGAGTCTTCATCATCGCTCTAAAAATAGTGACTTCAGTTTGGGAAACAGAATTCAGACTGTTGTCGTCTCCTTTAACTTCAAGCACTTGGTTCACTGATGGTCAAGCTTCCATTCCTTTGTGGATGGAGGTCACATCTTAAGCCCCCAGACGCCCCTTAACAGGATGCATGACTTCATCATCACTCTAAAAATGTCAGATTTCAGTCTGGGAAACAGAAGTCTGACTGTACTCAAAAACATGTCTCAGCCTCTCCAGAAAACATCACAAGCCAAAGACTGTTCTTGTGTCATTTATTAAAAATAGTTCAAAACACTTGATCCCCTGATGTTCAAGCTTCTATCCCATCGTGGAAGAAGGTAAGCCTCCAGACTTTCCTCGACAACATGCATGACTTCATCATCACTCTGAAAATGTCGATTTCATCTTCGGACATGTTTCAACCTCACCTCGCTCTTGTGTTATTTATCAACATAGTCTCCTTTAACTTCACTGCACTTGGTCCACCGATACGCAACCTTCATTATACGATTCCAGAATGAGGTCACATTACAAGCCCCCAGATAATCATCAACACCATGCACGACCTCATCATCACTCAAAACGGTGACTCAAAACCACATTTGGCTGCTGCTACTTCTTTGTCACAAAAAACATTCATGACGTTTGCTTCTTTTATGACTTTATTATGGGTTAACAGCAAAAGTGACCAAATCTGCTGGCTCAAAAATAAACATACAGCAATGCTAATATTTGGTCCCTTGGCCATTTTCACTTCAATTAGGCGCTTTTGGTAGCCGTCCACAAGCTTCTGGCAAGCTTCTGGTTGAATCTTTGACCACTCCTCTTGACAGAATTGGTGCAGTTCAGGTAAATTTGTTGGCTTTCTGACATGGACTTGTTTCTTCAGCACTGTCCACATGTTCTCAATGGGGTTTAAGTCAGGACTTTGGGAAGGTCATTCTAAAACCTTAATTCTAGCCTGGTTTAGCCATTCCATTACTACTTTTGATGTGTGTTTGGGGTCATTGTCCTGTTGGTACACCCAACTGGCGCCAAAGACCCAACCTTCAGGCTGATGATTTTAGGTTATCTTGAAGGTAATCCTCCTTCTTCATTATCCCATTTACTCTCTGTAAAGCACCAGTTCCACTGGCAGCAAAACAGCCCCGCAACATAATACTACCACCACCGTGCTTGACGGTAGGCATGGTGTTCTTGGGGTTGAAGGCCTCACCTTTTCTCCCCCAAACATATTGCTGGGCATTGTGGGTCCGTGTACGTCGCGGCCATTCGTTTTCTTATTTTGAGATTTCAAAATAAAAACGAAAAATAAACCGTTTCCCCTTTTATTTTAGTGATAATACAAAATGAAAAACGGAAAACGGGCCCTAATTCATTATCCATTATCTGATTTAGTTAGATGTGTTTGTAAATGGAAATTAAAACTAAAATACACCCGTGGAAAACTTCTTTCTCAATTTCCTGTTCGTTTTGGCTCCGTGACCCGTCTGACTTCTGAAGAGGAGTTAGTGATTTAGCTAGCTCTGCTAAATGACGGAGCTAGCGATTTAGCGCTAGCTCCGCCGCTAGCGCTAAATCGCTACTTTGCTTCCTGGCGAAGCTAAAGTAACAGAAAACCTCCAAACGTCCCCAAAAACGTCCCGAAAAGCAGCCGAACGCTAGCGATTTAGCACTAGCGGTGGAGCTAGCGGCACCACAAGGTCCCTCCAAAGTGACAAATAAACCCCACGCTGGTGAAAAGTCCACTGTGAAATAGTGAACAATGTGTGTCAAGCAACGTTTGGACCCCACAGTGGGTCTTCATCAGGCCACTGCACACAGCAAGGTCTGCTAACAGTGAGCTAACACTGGAGCTTTAGATACCAGATCCTTCCTCATCAGAAGTCCGACGGGTCACGGAGCCAAAACTAACAGGAAATAGAGAAATAAGTTTTCCACGGGTGTATTTTAATTTTAATTTCCATTTACAAACACATCTAATTAAATCAGATAACAGATAATGGATAATGAATTAGGGCCCGTTCTCCGTTTTTCATTTTATTTTATCACTGAAAAAAACTGGAAACGGTTTATTTTTCGCTTTTATTTTGAAATCTCAAAATAAGGAAATGAATGGCTGCGACGTACACGGACCATTGTGGCCAAACAGCTGGATTTTTGTTTCGTCGTCTGACCACAGAACTTTCCTCCAGTAGGTCGTATCTTTGCCCAGCAGATTTGGTCACTTTTTCTGTTAACCCATAATAAAGTCATAAAAGAACCAAACTCCATGAATGTTTTTTGTGACAAAGAAGTATCTGTTCCAATCAGAGTTGTAGAAATAACTGGAAACTCAAGAGAGCCATGACATTATGTTCTTTACAACTGTACGTCCCTTGTTTCCCCTCTTTGAAGTGCCCTTGTATTATCTCAGGATGCTTACCTGCGGGGTGGATGCTGCTGCCGCTCTTTCCGCCTCCCTTCCCTCGGGTTGGGAGGTTTCCCAGGTTCCCGTGGCGGCAGGGGTCGCCCCACTCCACCCGGCCCCGGTCCGCCGGGCGGGCCTCCGACCTCCCGGGGATTCGGCGGAGGCTTTCCTCCCTCCATCATGGGTTTGGAAGGCCTGCCCTGCGGTCCCCCCGGTGGAGGAGGGCTGGGGGCCTTCTTCACGGGGGGTTTGTCCCTGCGAGGAGGGGGCATGGCACCCGGCTTCAGCGGCACGCTTCGGGAAGGAAAAGGCAACTGTTTCAAGCATGCAGATGGTGATGGGCTGGAGGCATGTGCTAAAAGTAAGCGTGTCAGCGGAGCAAATGCGATATCCTAACTAGTTATCAGGGATTTTCCTGCACAGAGGAATTTTTAAGACTCCACAAAGATGCGCCAAAATAAGAGCCACAAAATTTTAGAAATATACGTATTTATTGTAGCCAGTTTTGTTCATTGGGGTTTCTTTATTCAAGCATATTAAACATTTCTGTTTATCAAAGGGTCAGAAATAACAGGGAAATGCCTGTTTCTGCCAAGACTCACTGCCTTTACCGTACGTGGATCAACGTTACCAAAAACCCACTCTGAGCAGGAAAAACCCTGACGATCAGTAAATAATAATCTGCAAACAGGCAGCGCATTACGACGCTGGAGGAAATCCAAACTACACACTTGAAAATGCTTGTTTATGGCAATTTAAGGGCTGTGCTACCTGCTCCGATTCATTAAAAAACAGGAACGAGAGGATGTGTTTAAGGATGGGTGGAAGCAGGTAACATAAGCGCGACTGAATGTGGATTAAGAAGATGTAGGTGCTGAAGACTCACCCTTTGTTTAACACAGGATGGAGGTCGGGTTTGTTCTTGGCGTTCCTCGGCGCTGCTGGACTCGGTGAAGGAGACGTGGAGAACGATCGAGACCTAGAAGTCAGCGGAGGAGTCGTTAAAGTGCTGTTGTGACGTTTATCTCAAGATTAGAAACATATAACGGTTTTATAATGCAGCCCTTATTAGAACTAAGCTCAAGACTGCTTACCGTACTCTATAAATACTGGTTTAAACTCGTGTGTTTCTCATATTTCGAAATCTTTTATTTCTACTTAATCAGTTTTAAGGCACTATCTGGATGCAACTGTCTGGAAGCTGTGTAACTCGGCGCTCTGCTGCTCCATAATCAAACACATTTTATGGCAGAGATTAAGCAGTTTAAACAGCGGTGTTATCAGCATATGGAAAAACAGTTAACTGATTATTAACTGGCCAGCTATCGGTTGTGGAAATTGCTTCACGTTTGCTGTTACGCCCAGTCTGAGGGTGTCTGAGACATAACATGAACAGGAACCATCTTCCCCGAGTTCCAAGTAGTATAAAACCTAACAACCTAGAGAACCCAATGACAGAAGATTTACCTCCCTGACTAAACAATAAGGAGAAAATGAGGTGAACCAACCTCTACGACTCAACAGAAGTTAACACTAAGGATCAAACAAAGCAACATATGGCTGGTTGGGAGAGGAGGGAGATGAGGGACGCCGCTGCCCGCCAGCCAACCGCCATCTTGGCCTCTTTTATATCAGGGGCCTCATTTATCAAGCGTGCGTACGAACAGATGTGTGCGTAATGAGTGCGTACGAGCATTTCCACGCAAAGTATGGGATTTATCAACTTGTACTTGTGTGTAGAAACATGCGCAAATTTAAGCACAACTCTGACCATGTGTACACACAAAACCTAGTGGTAGAACAGAGAAACTACAAACAGAATGCACTTAGAGAATCAAAGTGTTCAATAGCAAACCGAAACTAAACAAGGATTTCACGCCATCGCCGGATTCCCAAACATAAATAGAGCCATAGGTTGCAGCCGCATCTCAGTCAAAGCACCATCACACAATGAATTCAGCTACGTGAACATGAAAGGATTTCATTCAATCAATACAAAAATAATTTGCGATCCACATCTGTCTCTGTTAAACGTTGTTGCCCGGTGGCCTGGAGGAACGCACGACTCATTCATTCTGCAGAATAACTTAATGGGTGTTTGCCTCCAAGCAGGAGCTGTTGAGGATGGCTGGCTCATTGGTGAGTGTTACAACATTTCAGAATTATTTTCTGGGCTTCGTATGGTTTATTGTAACATCTCTATAGGAGGTCGGGTAAATCCACTGAAGCAGTGGCTAATGACCCCGCCTGTCCCACCCTCTAATGTCGCTGCCATTCAAACGAGAGGATCATATTGAGATTTTAGGTAAATCTGCATGTTTCAGATTCAAAGTGTGTGTGGGGAAAATAATCTCATCATTCAACATTTTTAAAGTTTATTTATTTAACGTTTGCGATTTGCATGCAGCAATCTGTGCCAGTGACTCGTTGATTTGCAGTAAAGTATTGGCGATGTTGGTCAGTTGATCGCTTATTTCGCCAGGACGCGCTGAATGGGTTTTGGATGGCCCTGGCTGCTCCTGTTCCAAGTCCTGCATTTAGTGTTCCAAAAAGTATTTTTTGGTTTGTTTCAACTTCGCCAAGTAATACCTCAGTCTCGATGTCGGAGAAATTCCTTTTCTTCACCTCTTTGCCATGATTTCGGTGAGAGGATCAAAAATACATTCACGTGTTTTAAGGGTTGTTGCTACCATATATGGTCAATTGGAGGCGTTTCTGAATGTAAATGACCCGAACCATGCACGAGCATGGTCGTTAGGAACAGGTGGGATTTATCATCACCGGTCACTTACTGGTGTGCGTACGACCGGTGTCCGCACGTTTGATAAATACAGATTTTTTTGTACTTACACACATTCTAAATTTCATTCGTACAACAGAATTTAGAACTCTTTCTCCGCATGCTTGATAAATGAGGCCCCAGGTGCGCTCCTCGGCTGCAACCAATCAGGGACCCGAACCGGGAAACTCCCCCAATCACACGCCTGGCTGTGGCACACATCAGTTTGCACACAGAGCAAAGGATGCAGAGAGGCAAGGAGGACAATCGCCAACTTATGACGAGAGTCGTAAGTTGCATAATTTGACCTTGATTATGCGTTGCTTTTTCTGGCCCTTCTGCTGTTGTTTTGAGAGGCACCTGGCCGCAGACCTCCACTGAGGACAGGAAATGCACGGGATGCATTACAAAATAAAATCGCGTAGTATTGCTAATGCATTAGCAATACAACGTAAAATCTACTAGACCATCGTCTATAGTATATATTGTTTTAATTTATATATTAAACTTGTTATTTTGAGAATGAGCCGCATTGTGAGTTTTTATGTCTGCTAACAGAAAAATCCTTCAATGTTATTTTTAATGCACAGTTACAGTCATAAGAATAGAACAAAGACGTGCTACAGGTGATGAAGACAACACAATAATTACTAATATGATGACAAAGTCGGCGACCGGGGACATTAAATAACAAAAGCGTAACCGTTAGATTCCCGTAAAACTACTTCTATCCTGCTACAGAACCGTCAGAGCCAGCGGCAGATTTCAGAAAGTCTATCCGAGCTAAGGCTGCTGTCAGCGGGGAGCTGTGAGCGCTGACCGCCTGGTAGTAGCTGTCTAACGGGGACACTCACATCTAAGAAATCAGTGGAGTAAATTTATAAGCAGAATTTGATGTTTATACAACCACTTTATTGCCTCAAATAATCTTAAAACTAAATGTTGTGTCACATCACGGTTGTACCGTGAACAAGTAGGAATATTGAGAAACAGCCACAACCACTCGTTAAATGGCTGCTTCTTCCTTTGATTTAATTAGTGGTTAGCAAACAAGCTTCACACGCGTCACCGCCACCTACCAGACTGGACGCTTTAAATGTCCTTTTCTTTTTTTTACCCGTTACTTCCTGTCCTCACAGTGGAGGTCTGCAGCCAGGTACTCTTGGTTTTGTTTTGTCGGCCATATTGTTTTTATAAATAAAGCTAATTTTACTCTGCATTAATGATAAGAACTTTTCACCTGCTCAGAACAGAAAGAATGGGCTTTGTGTGTAACCACTGAGAAACTATAGGTCGACTGGAGGCGGTGAAACGATGCTGGGGCAGCTGGTTTGTTAGCGCTGGCGTACATTCATCAGACAGGTGAGGGGTTTACCTGGAGCGGCTGCCGCTGAAGGAGCTCCGCTGGGAGGAGTGGCTGGAGTACGAGCTGAACGAGGAGGAGCGACTGCGAGAGCGGGACGATCCAGAACCCGTGTAGGACGAGGAGCGAGACGAAGACCTGCAACGCACAAAAGACAGATTTTAAATCGAACCCCGGCTTATTTTCAACTTCATACGCAAACATAAAGAAAACAAAGTAGCCTTCAGCCTTGAAATGAACTCTGCAGCAGCGGTTATATTTACAAGACAGAGGAACAGTCTGGAGTCAGTTTACTCATCTGTGGCTCTGGAGGAGGGTGTTTATAATTCATAAAAATGCAATTATGCTGTAGAATTATCATCGTTGTGACACAACAGAATAAAACCTCACTTTAAAACCACCATCATCTCACACGATTTATAAAAGAAAGACTTCTGCTGTTGCGATATTTAACTGTTAGTATAAAACAGTGGTTCTCAACTGGTGGGTCGGGACCCAAAAGTGGGTCGTGAAGCCATTTTTAGAGGGTCGCAGAAGCATGCCTCCCCCAAAAGTAGTGGTATAAAGTCTTTTATTTTGAAGGACGTGTTTCTTCTGACACAGTTTGCTTCCAATAGCAGGATATTTAGTGGTGGTGACACCAGTAGTTGCCCACGATTAACCTCTAGATTTGGTTCTGCCAGCTTATTGGAGAAATTTCAGCTAAAACGTCCCAAAAATATAAGAAAATGTGCTCAAAATCTGTCAAAATGGGCCAAAATATGCCCAAAACTTGGGAAAAGCGTCCAAATATGCCAAAAGTGGGGAAAAATAAGCCAAAATTTTCCAAAATTGTATGAAAATGTGTTGAGACTACACCCAAATATACCTTAATGTGTTAACAGGAACAGCAAACTTCAAAAATTTGGGTCGCGACCGTGCTGCAGTGTAACAAACATGGATGCAAGTGATGCTGGATTTAAAACATGAGGGATAAAATGCATTTAACAAGGAAAGTAGTACGCCCCTGTCCTTTGACTGCTTTATTTGGGGGGGGTCTCTGTGGATGCTTCCTTAAGCAGGCATCAAACTAGCATGATTGCTTTTTGCTCATTGTTAGCTCGTAGATTAATATTGTATAAATGGAAAGATCCATGTCCTCCAACATATGGTCATTGGGTGAAAGAGATTATGGGTCATTTGCATTTGGAAAAAAATTAGATATATAATTAAAGGATCAATTGGGAAATGTTATGATCAGTGGCTGCCATTTTTGTCTTACTTTGAATGTGTGTCTGCTGATAAACTTTTTTAATTTACATAAGCTCTGTACTATGAAAAATAAATAAAAAGACATTGATAAAAAAAATGCATTTAACACATGTGGGAAAGCTCAGGGATGCACAAAATACATGCAAGGGACCAACCAGCCTTGATGACAAGCTGATAATGTCTTAATCGGCTGCAGGTAGATTTGAGGGAAACCCCTTTAGGAAGAACTCTAGTTTACTCTGTCATAAAAACACAAGCTGGCACCTTTTCTCTCTTATTATTCATGTGTTTTCAAAGCAGCACAAACAAACGCAGCAGCCCGACATTGGAAGTTGTTACTGTCTGCTTGAATAAACATCACGTTTTTTTTATTGAGGATAAAAACAGCAACTCAGTGAACGAGAGCAAGTGCTGTTAAATGAATATCCGGTAAAGCTGGACTGATTTGATGGATGTTTTTTAATCTTTTAAAGAATAACACAAGCAGCAGTGGAGTTCAGGATTTTCAGAATTTAAGGCCCCAGTTCAGAGACATGCTCAGACTTGTTTTCCATAATGCAACCAGCTGCGTCTGGATTATTCCATGAAAAATCAATCAGAGCCACAGACCTGGTTTTGTTCCAACAGTCCCTCCAGGACGCAACAATTAACGCTAATTCAACCAATCTCCGTGAATTCTGCGCCACCTTGCAATTTCGTCCAATCACCACCGCTTGTTTGCAATTTTGCCCCGCCTCCCGTGAGTTCCACCAATCACAGCAGCGCAAACGCACGTATGTCACTGAATCCACTTCCTTGTTTATGGTTTGAAGATGCAGACATGTGCCATAGTAACGTCTCTCACTTACCAACAAAAATGACTGCTAAAAACCTGCAAAACATTTCCCTGATGTTCTCCACCAAAGCGGAGCTAAACTGTTTTCACCCCGTGGAATATTGAGGTGGAACACAAACCAAAACCATCCACTGACAAACACTTTTCTACCGTAAACATATCAGGAGAATGGGTGAAACCAGCGGACCACAGACCAGACAAACCACCGTGATGAAGCTGTTGCATCCAGATCTGTGGCAGCACTGAAACAATGAAGCTCAGTTAGATTCATTAACTGACGTGACGAGCTGTGAGCGTGTGTGTGAACCAGTGATCTAAAACTTCCAAGTATCGGCGTCAATATCTGGTTGGGTTGATCCCTTGTCTTAACAGTTGATTCTAACATATCACGAAGCCACCACAGGTTTATGGAAGTTGTGTATTATGTTAAAAGCCGACCAACAGGTGAAGCTCTGGATGTTTTCCTGCAGGGAGTCATGAAAGCTTCTAGGCTCCCTGTGATGAGGGGAGGACACGTTACCTCGAGGAGTTGGACAAAGACACCGAGGAGCCCGAGGGTCGGTGTCGCCGGCGGCCTCGAGGCGGGGATCCCAGTCCGGGGCGTCTCCGGGGGGACTTGGACCGACGCCACGGGTCCTTCCACTCGTCCGGTCGCCTCATGACGGGAACGACCTCCTTCTTCGACGGAGGCTCCATCGGCCTGCTGAGGAGATTGAAAATGTGGTGTTTAATAAAGCATCTGAATCTTTCTGGCATCGACTATTAAACACAGAAAATTCACAAGTGTGTGGAACAACTTTGCTTTTTTTCACCAAACTGGAGCCCCAGTCCTTCATATGAAACCTATAAACCTTGGATTCATCTGAGCTTTTTCAAATTGTACCAGATTTGTCGTGTAAGATTTTAGCATTCATCTTGAAAACCGATTTTAATTTGACCTTCAAACATGCAAAAGTGTCCCACTGCTGCCTTTAGCCACGTTTTTCTGCTCTTTATCTTGCACTTATTTGAAAAATGGTGAAGTTTTTCATGCTTCCAACCCTTTATTGTTTCTTTCTTACAACAAAAACGCATTTAAATTAAGGCTATCGAGCCGTTTTGAACACAGTGGAGCAAATAAATGTTGCATTTTTGAAGAACTTTTGATGTGAGGATGAAGTGTTTCAGCATTTTCAGGACACTGGTAGCACATTTTTTTGGTACAGCAGAGTTTAATAGAGCAAATCAGACCAATAATTTCACTCTTTTGCATGTGAGCTGTCAATGTTAATGCTGATATGGAGAACCAGATGTTCAGCCAGAGAGGCGTTTTATTGTCTCCGCCAAGGTCGTTATGGTTTTAACTGCGTTCATCTGTTTGTTTGTCTGTCTGTTAGCAACTTTACGTTAAAAGTTCTGAACTGACTTCGATGAAATGTTAAGGAAAGGTGGATGATGAGACAAGGAGCAGATGATTAGATCTTGGTGCTGATCCAGATCACCGTCTGGATTCTGCAGGATCCTTTAGCATTGGGAGATAGGGCAACGTGCACGGATATGTGCATGTAACTCCACAACAAATGTCCAGGCTGCTTGGTAAAAACACAGGATAAGTTCCCGCTAATTTCTACAACTTCTCAAAATTTGATCCGGATCCGGTAAAAATTCCAGATACTAGGATCCAGAACAGGAGAAACTCGAGGGCCTGTGGAATGGTCATCACTGTAAGGCAGCGGTTCTCAACTGGTGGGTCGGGACCCAAAAGTGGATCGCAAAGCCATTTTAGAGGGTCGCAGAAGCATGGCCCCCCAAAAAGTAGTGGTATATAATCTTTTATTTTAAAAGAGGTGTTTTTTATGACACAGTTTGCTTTCAATAGCAGGATATTTAGTGGTGGTGACACCAGTAGTTGCTCATTATTAACCTCTAGATCTGATTCTGTCAGCTTATTGGAGAAATTTATGCTAAAACGAGCAAAAAATGAACCAAAATGTGCTCAGAATCTGACAAAATGGGCCAAAAATATGCCCAAAACTTGGCAAAAGTGTCCAAATATACCAAAATGAGCAAAAAATAAGCCCAAATTTTCCCAATCTGTATCAAAATGTGTTGAGACTCCACCCAAATAAACCTTAATTTGTTAACAGGAACAGCAAACTTCAACAATTTGGGTCACAACTGTCATTAATAGAGACATAGTGGGTCCTGAGGCTGGACCAGTTGAGAACCACTGCTGTAAGGTAACAGATGAAGATCCAGACATGCAGCCAACACCAACATGTAGCTGAGACTCTGCTGGATCAGGAGATCCAACAGATCTGTTGTAGAATCAACAGCTATGGAGCTGGATCCAGAAGAAACCACCATTACCCAGAAAGAGATTCTGGTGAAGAACTATTGAACTAATGATGATATCAATGTGAATCCAGATGCTAAGGGTTTGTTTTCTGGGTCAAGGAGTCTAATAATGTAGATAAAACAATCCTGGGATGATTATTTCTGGGTGTAAATCCCAATATGGGGTGAAATGAGCTGCTTGGTGGAGGTCTGAGCTCTCTGAGGGCTTTTCTAGTCGCATTTTGCCTCCAAGGAGCTGCTCTGAGTTCAGGCTAGGATTATTTCAAAACCATTGCACATAATCCATTATAGCAGGAATGTGGCACAACGTGGAAATGAAAGCTGAGGAGGGCAATAACAATCTTTTGCCCCTAAAAATCAGTGAACACTTAAGATGAACAATCGCGATCTCAATATCTGCTACAGCTTCTGTCATTTTCATGCTTTGGCTACAAAACAGTTCCTACCACAGTGTGACAGAGTGACGGTTGTCTGACTCATCAACTAGCTGCAAGAAAATAGCTTCATACATTCAGCTGCAATGACCTAACCTCCCTTTCTTCTGTATCGCATTTCAAACACCCTGAAATGAATAAAGGTCAATGAGAGGTTGGCCCAAACGTGTCGCTGTAACACTGGCTCACTGGCTGCAGATGGATAGTTAGATGTTATCTGTAGCTAAGACAGAAAATAAGAAAGACGAGGAAGGAAACAAACAAAAAAAAACAGGTGTGGTGCAGAGTGGCAGAGAGTTTCTATTAACAATACTCTTCTTGGTGTTGGCTCACACGTGGATCGACATGAATAGAAACATACACCGAGCGGTGAGCAGTCAGCTGGTTTGGTGACAGAAAACAGGAAACCAAACCTGGGCCTTCACCGCCAAGCTCAAGAGCAACCGCAGTTAATAATTTAGGAATCAATTAGGAATGTTTACCGATAAGGCAGCAGCTGTAGTACCTGGTTGTGCCACCAGGTGGAGCCTATCATGGTGCATATTCACAAGATTCCTAACTTCAAAGCTTCCCGTTTATTGTCCATGAAAGTAACTATATCGAGAGACAATACATCGCTTTGGTGGCTCCTGTTTGCCGATTTAATGGTTACTTTATGCAAACGAAAACCGTCGGACGTGATCAGACGCTTTTGAAAACTTCAGCAAAACCTTCAAACTAAATCGATCTAAAACGACGACAGATTCAGCAACTGCACGGCTCATTTCTTGTCTCGAATGTTTTCAGAAACACCTAGTGGTCAACTGTTAACTGAACAAGCGGCCATGTTGGTCCGGTTGGAAATCTAGTAGCAGGCAGCTTCGGAGTTAAGCATTCAGCCAATCAGGTGCAGCCAACGTTGAGGAGCCTCTGCCAATCAGCTGCTGAGTTGTACGTCCATCGTATGTCCCACATCGGGAAGAGACGCGATCAATCGAGTCCAAAAACGCCCTTGTGGATACGCACTATTACTGATAATTGAAAGGGAGTTACAGGTGTGGTTGCTGACCACCCGCAAAAAAACCAGAAAAACCAGTGCTAACTGTGGCAGTCGTGTTAATGAAAGACTCAAATGTTTGTGCATCAATTTCAAAATGAAGTCTCTTTTTATTTGCTATTTAATTTGTAGTTCTGTGGCTATTGCACTAACGTCCACCTACCTCATGCATATAAGGAATTAGGGGTGTAACAATACACCGAACCAAACCAAACCTTCAGGTACAAGCACTTTCGGTTCAGTGCAGAGGTGTATTGCGGTACGAAAGTTTTAAGACTATTAAGAATGGCCAATGTACAGAGTTGTTTTAATTGTGAACCTTGTAGTGTCCACAGTTTGGGTGGACCTTCTCCGTCTCACAGTTAAACAGTATTGCGGAACTAAAAACAAGTAGGAGTTTCCAGTTCGATTGTTTTTCTCCTGCTGGTGCTTCTGTGACGTATGGCTAGCTAATGGGATGGCTAATGTTAACAGCTGGAAGACGCTCCGCCGTGGTTAAAAACACCCGTCTGGGATCACTTGGGTTTCCTGGTAAAGTATGAAAAAGGAGTAAAACAAGTGGACCAGACCAAAGCTGTAAGGAGCTCCAAACGTGGAGAAAGTATGGTGTTTATTATCTGTCATAACTCTGGTTTTACTTGGCCGATCAACACAATTCAAAGACTGGTAGATAGTTAGAAATCCACACTTTGGACACAAGTTGAAACAGACACTCAGCGAGGCTACATCTTGCTGCTACGTCATCTTAAATCCGTCGTGTCATTTTGACATGTCGGCACATCCGTCGACTCCAGAGGGTTCCGTACCGAACCGTGACTTCGTGACGTCAATTCACCCTTAATCGCCTACTGCGAATAAATCGATCATTCTTTTGTTTAAGAGCGTTGGCTGCTTGGTTCCTGTGAACTATGGTACTTCATGTTACGTGGCAGTATCCCCTAGGCTGGGCGTAACAAACTTCTAACAATTTGAGAGATTAAGTCAATAATTATCCATTCAACATGATGATTCATTGACTTGCTTCCAGGTGAACTCACCAAAATCACGAGTGTTTCTCCAGGAATGTATTTCGAGCTACGAAAACCAGTTTAGCTGTATTTTTCCCCACGTCTCTGTTAAAACCCAGGATGTGGAAACGCGGGTGAATCCTCGTTTTAGTATCGCAACACAATCTGAAATCTTTCATAGCCTTTGTGTGGCAGATTGCTTCAGCAACCAAACGGGGAAATGGAAAACTGCACCAGACGTTACCGTTCACTGGCAAACATGACAAACCGCTGATCATCGGATGAGTCACAGCCTCAGACGTGTCAAGGTAATTATTGATTCGGCTCACTGCTGCAAACTCAAGGAGTACACTACAAAAGCAATTACAGTTCTTTTTTTATCAGTAAATGTAATTTCGAAATAGTAAAACCCCCAAGTTAAATAACTATTTGCACATCTGTTCAACTAGGCAGGTGTTTCTTACTGCCTTAACTTGCCAAAATTGATTTATTTGACGTTCCGGTGCCGCACCTCCAGAGACGTCATCTTAAATAAACAACCTCACTCCCCACCACTACTACCTACTACTGCGTGACAACTTCTAATAACATACAGAGAGCTAAAAAAACAAACTGCTGTGTTATAAAGGGGTTGTTTTTTAACTTCCTGTATGAGGAATGCAATTTTTAAACGATTTCCTGAAATGATAGCCGGTGACGTTTACACTTAAGGTGTTCTTGTTTTTACGGCGGTCAGCAACCACACATGTAACTCCATCTCATTGACCCTCATTGACATTTCATTCTCCCGTCACCTTTTTGCCAATTTTTCACTGCAATAAAAGTCCTGCACCTCTACGGAAACAGCACAACAGCAGGTAGAAGCAGAGAGAACTCGAAAATGGCTTCTGTGCAATTAAGCTATAACGTCATAAATCATAAACAAAGATAAATTATTTGTTTGTTATTTGTTCTGTTTCGCCTTTGATCTAGTTCTCTGATCGGAATGGCCTTGATGATTTGAGATGGAATAACTCATGTATGTTTTCTCTAAAAACGACATGGTAAACCCAGATTTTTGGAAACTGGAGTCCTGACAGTCATGGGTCCGTGTACGTCACAGCCATTCGTTTTCTTATTTTGAGATTTCAAAATAAAAACGAAAAATAAACCGTTTCCCGTTTTTTTCAGTGATAATACAAAATGAAAAATGGAAAACAGGCCCTAATTCATTATCCACTATCCGTTATCTGATTTAATTTGATGTGTTTCTAAATGGAAATTAAAATTAAAATACACCCGTGGAAAACTTATTTCTCTACTTCCTGTTGGTTTTGGCTCCGTGACCCGTCTGACTTCTGAAGAGGAAGGATCTGGTATCTAAAGCTCCAGTGTTAGCTCACTGTTAGCAGACCTTGCTGTGTGCCGTGGCCTGATGAAGACCCACTGTGGGGTCCAAACGTTGCTTGGCTCACATTGTTCACTATTTCACAGTGGACTTTTCACCAGCGTGGGGTTAATTTGTCCCTTTGGAAGGACCTTGTGGTGCCGCTAGTGCTAAATCGCTAGCTGCTTTTCGGGACATTTTTCGGGAGGTTTGGAGGGTTTCTGTTACCTTAACTTTGCCAGAAAGCAAAGTAGCGATTTAGTGCTAGCGGCGGAGCTAGCGCTAAATTGCTAGCTCCGCCATTTAGCAGAGCTAGCTATTTAGCCCTAGCTCCTCTTCAGAAGTCAGACGGGTCACGGAGCCAAAACCAACAGGAAATAGAAAAATAAGTTTTCCACAGGTGTATTTTAATTTTAATTTCCATTTACAAACACATCTAATTAAATCGGATAATGGATAATGGATAATGGATAATGAATTAGGGCCTGTTTTCCGTTTTTCATTTTGTATTATCACTTAAAAAAAAGGGAAACGGTTTATTTTTTGTTTTTATTTTAGAATCTCAAAATAAGAAAACTAATGGCCGCGACGTACATGGACCGTCATTCCTCTGCTGGTTTTGCTTCATAATTAGTCTTTCCTTTTCACTAAATCCGTGCAAATCAATAATAATCCGCTGCAGTCACTCCTAAAAGCTCTACCTATGGTCTGCAGCTCTGTGGAAAAGTTCCGCATCGCCACCTTTAGTCATGTGTAACTTTCCTACGTTGCGGTTCAGGATGGACAAACGTGATCAAGGTCCTCCGGCAGCGTCTCTAAACGTTTCCATTGTTTTGCCCGCATTCCTCGCCTCTTCTCTTTTGAAATTGGGGAACTTTGCGAGGCATTTCTCATCGGCCTCGGCGGCGATGACGCTCCTGTCAACAGACGAGCCAGCGCCCGTGTCGTGCTATTGTGTTGGGCGGCGAGTGACGTGCAAGCACTTAGGCAATATGGCCTGCCCGGGGCGAAGTGGAAGCGCTTCTTGTCTCTGAGAATGTTTTCGCTTCGTCACGTTGGAAGACGAACCGGTTTGACTTATCTCCGATCAGCGCTGATGCAACGTAGAAGCAGATCCTGGGCAGTCGTTTTTTTTTCTTTGGGTAAAACAAAAATCACCTACGGTAAACACATTAACAACATCTGTCCGACTCTTTCACTTGTCCAACATCTGGTTAACAAAATGCTGAATTTTAGGGGTATGCACTGCGGTAAGACACAAGATATGAGTTGTCAGTTGTCTGTATCAGCTCAGGAAAAACATTTAAACTAATGATTACTAAACTCTCTGCCGTCACGTTCAGGTGCAAGACTATTTTTCAGCTAACTTGAAGATGACGATGGATGTTTTCATTTTGCAACGGTCATACTGGATTGTTGTTTAAATTAATTACAACAGAAATAAATAAATAACTGTATAAATAAACTTAAATAAATGAATTAAAAAATGCACTAATAAATAAATAAACGCATAAACAGTAAATAAATGTAAAATAATTAAAATGATGAGATAAAAAGTAATTAAATCAATGCAGAAATGCCAAATGTAAAAATAAAATAAATGAATTAAAATAGAAATTATCAATAAATGTAGAAATAAATGTACAAATAAGTAAATGAATAAATGTATAAATAAAAAATAAATGCAAAAATAAATAAACGTTGTGGCATATGTAGTTATTAAATGAAAAAAAATTAAAATGACTAGATAAAAATAATTAAATCAAAGTAGAAATGCAAAATGTAAAAATAAAATTAATTAATTACAATAGGAATAAATGTAGAAATAAAAAATAAATGCACAAATAAATAAACACGCATAAATAGTTTTTAAAAGTAAAAAAATAAAAAAAAAATTGATGAGATAAATAATTATTAAATCAAGGTAGAAATACAAAAAATAAAATAAAATAAATAAATTAAAATAGATGTAGAAATAAATGTACAAATAAGTAAATAAATAAATGTAAAAATAAAAAATAAATGCACAAATAAATAAATATACACATAAATAGTTATTAAAAGTAAAAAAAATAAAATGACGAGATAAAAAATAAATAAATCAATGCAAAAATGCAAAAATAAAATAAATTAATTAAAACAGAAATAAATAACTGTCGCAATAAATGTACAAATAAATAAATGTAGCAATAAAAAAAAGAAAAATAAATGCAGCAATAAATAAATAAGTGTAGAGATAAAAAGTAAATAAATAATGTAGAAATAATTAATACATGTATAAATAAATTAATAAATCTATAAAAGTGGAATCAGATAAATGTAGAGACACAGAAATGGTCTCACTAAAATGCAATGTATGGAAATGCAGAAATAAATGAGAGATTTGTGGATCTAATTTTTCATTCATGCATTTTTAATTTCATTCTCTGTACTCTAACTGGTCTTAACATGTATTTAAATTATTATTTTTTTTGCCGTTCAGTGCAGCTTAAAGCCAGAGCGTTGCCTCATTCCTTTCTCCCGTCTCAACTTGCCCACTTCTTTTCTTTACTCTACTCTTCGACACCCACGCAGTCTTAAATTACTAACGGTGACGTCGGGGTTATGCACAGTTCAGCTGCCGTAAAAGCCGAAGCCTCCGCCCGCCGGATCGACTCGTGTTTTCCCACCGGGTCCCTCGGGCTGATTCATTAAACCCACAGCGTCCTGCAAACATCCTATGACGGCCTTTTGTTGAGCGCTGCGGGCTTTACGCTGTGTTTGCCTCACTTCCCCTTTTTTTTTCACTCCTTCCTCGAGGGAGCTATGCAGTTAGGGGAGGATGAAACGTTTACAGAGCTAAAAATAGCTCCCGTGATGCGGCTCTGTTTACTCGTGGAGCTAAAAATAGAACCACAACACGGGAGGTATTTTTAGCCGCGCTCCGATAAGGTCACCCGTCAGCTCTTGCATCACTCCTCTGGAATTTCTCACTCGCTGGGGGATAAATAGCCAACATGGTGCAATCTGAGGCGCACGGTTTGTACGACAAGCCAATGCCGTAATAATAAACCAAAACATGATGCGCTCCTGTCGAGGGGCCTGCGACTCCCAACTCGCTGTGGGAATATCCGCCGGCTGTGTGCGTTTCCCAGAGGAAACATTTTACGGCGCACACTTGAAGATAAACGCCTGAATCTTGAGGTAATACTCGCAAAAAATAAACACCTGGGGGAAAGTCCCTCAGCCGCTGAGCGTAAATGTCGCAGGCTGAGCGGTAGTTTTATGGCCCAGCGCAAATCAGCTGCTAAATATTTATTAATCTTTGCTCCAGGGCGGACGTGCTCATATTTAATAAGAGATAATTAGTTTATACAAGACAGAAAAGTAGCAAGCAGGAATTCTGATAACTTTATCTTTGCTCTAGCTAAAAAAAAAAGCCCAACTAGAACAATTTGAATTTTGTATTTTCCGAAAGGTGCAGATTTACTGATATATTATTTATAATAATAATATCTGACAGATGAGTCATTCCATGCCAACTCACCGAGGGCCTCCCAAATGATAAAAGAGCTCAACAGCCACCATGCAGACATATAAAACCCTGAACTCAACACAATAGAGATATTTACCTGACAATTAAAGCCCCTGAAAGCTATGAAAAGTGTCTCACTTCCATAAAACATTTAAATAATGAAGGAGTAATATGACATCTTTCGGTTTTTAATGTGTTTTCATTGGACATGAAGACGTTCCTTTCAAAGAGTTTAAATCAAAACAATCCTTCCTGGAAATAAATCCAGTTAAAATGTCCTAAAAAGTGGATTTTCCTGCTTTAAAGCTAATGTCAGGAAGACCTGTGGCCTTCAGTTTTAGATGTAGCACCACATGACATTTAGATCTGACAGAACTAAAGGTTGGCACACATTATTAAATAATAATAATCATAATAATTATGCATTGGTTTTATGTAGTGCTTTTCTAGACACTCAAAGACTCTTTACATTACATTTTTAATTCACTCCATACTTCATGGTGCTAAGAAGTTTCAGGCAGAAGTTTGTGCCTGATCTATTTAAAGAAACTCCATGACCTCAACTAGGAGGGTGGAATGACTCAGATGTGTTTGTCTAAAAAAAAAAAAAGTGCACACGTGTTTTTAGTTTGTTTTTAGTGCCTGTAATTCAATAAAGACAAACCCAGTGCAAAGTGATGAACAGTGGCGTTGGTGTGCTGGTTTACAGCCAAATGTAGCCCAAATTAAAACCAAGTTCAAGAAAATCCTCTGTTACCTCTTTTCCACCAAGAAGAACCAGGTCCTAGTTCTGGTGCTTAGCTGGTTCTAATCTGGTTCCTCCTAAGAACCTGTTTGCTTTGAGCCAAGTTGGAGCCATTGGGTCACCGTAAAACCACTACGCTAGCATCCATTACATAGCAGTTAAACAAACGCAGTAAGTTGATGATAATATCTATATTTATCTCTATAGATGGTCTTAAGGCTGATTGTGAGGCGGAGGTCCTCCTGTTGCCTGGACACATCCGTGATCACGCTACTGGTGGGACACAACTGTAGCGGATTTCAGGTCAACAGTTTGTGGTAAACTTCCAGGAGTCATTCCAATACATGTGTGATGGGACCAGGGACGTCCTGGAGAACAAGGACACTAATTAGCGCTTGTGTGTCCCTTTCCACCGTTGATGGTTGGTCACCATAACCCCGCCCCCAGCCCCTGACGTACTCGGTGCTTAGCTCTGGACCAGCAAAGAGTTGGTGCTTGGTAAGAACCAGTTTTTAGAACCTGGAGTCGGTGATTAGGTGGTGGAAACACAAAGAACTGAGGTATTAATAACCTGCTTCAGACACACTAGTGAAGACAAACATCTACAACGGACAAAACTGGCTGAAGTTGCCACATCACGTGTGGTTTTATACCAATCTCGTGAGCGAAAGTCCTTGGATCAACCCGATGCACCGCTACATCTTCCCACTGCCGCCAACAACAAACTTGATCTGGGTGAAAAGACTAGATGGGCCAAAGCCTCCCGTCACAGGAGTGCAGACTTTCCAAAACTTCAAAACGGTGCCAAGAGGAGGTGAGGACGCCTGCTTTCCTTTCAGGCCGTTTAAACTACAATGTCCTGAAAGATTAATATGGAATTCAGGGTTTCCCCCAGAAAACTTGCTAAGACCGATGGTAGAGAAGCCCACCGGCCGCCCACCGTGTTTTTGTTAAAAATAAAATAAAAAAAAAAGTTACAAGTTGACAGTAATTTTGAAATTATGACTATTATGTGCTATTATAAGCCATTTATTAACAATACTTAAATGTAGAGTCTTACTAAAAGGCACAATCTTGGAATACAGTTTTAACAAACACAAAAATTACAATTAAAATAAATAATATCAATTGTTTTCACTTAAGTTACAAACTAGTGAATATTAAAACAAGCCGTTGCTGGTCACATTTAAAAGTAAAATAAATTAACATAAATAAAAAAGTGCAAACATGACCAAGGGGTAAAACCAGGGAACTCAGAGGCTGAACAGGTCTGCTGTGCTGTGTGACCTCTACTACTTATTGCTGCACATGGTTCAGGTTGGATCAGTGCATCAATCCGTCTGGGTTTACCATACTGGGTCTGGTAGAACCAGCCGCTAAATTTAGGGTCAGCTAACCATTTTGGATTAAATCCACTAGTTCCATGTTTACCATCGCGGCTCGCAGAAGGCTGCTCTGACGACGTGCTAACATCCGTGCTAACTCCCACTGGCTCTGCCTCATCATGGAGCCGCGGCTCGGTCGGCTAACGGGGATGAACTCCCCTTGGCCTGGAGGTGAACGAGCGGCTCATGGTCTCCTCCAGTTCTCCTCCGACTACAGAAAAAGTTCACGTATCGACCATAAAATGTCACCACTGCGTTTTCAACTGTATCACCAGATGCTGTTAAAACCTCTGTATACCGTCTTTGCTATCACTGTTTTGGTGCATAAAAAACCTATTTAAAATAAATAAACAAGTGACGCTTAGCCTGGAGGGGGGGCAAGGAAAGCCTGGCGACCCACCAGGCTTATAAAACACTGGGGGAAACCCTGGAATTTATAGACGTCTCTGCCATCCTTCTCAGAAGCTTCTCGGCTACAGTTCATGGTGGATTTGGCTTGTGCGTCATCAGAAGACATCAATGTCTGGAGGAGAAACTTTTATTTCAATCCTGCATGTCAAGTTGGTTTGGAAACTATTCAATACTCCTGACTGGTGTGGGTTGTCACGCGTGTTTTTTCTGCACAACAATGAAGGTGAAACTTAAAAGGCACCACAGCAATGTTAAACCTGTGTATAAGAAAACTTGCTTTGATGTAGCGTTCATGAGAACGGTATGTCTGAAATGAATTGTGCTGCACCTCCTCCGCTCTCTGGCACAAACTCAAAGCTGTAAATGCCCAGAGTCACTTTCATTTCACTGAGTTGCACAACAGACTGTACCAACATACTGTTTGTATGTCGGCTGCAGCGTGTTAATATATAATTTACTGCTGTTACGGTTTCGTTAAACTGCCCATCGATGTGTTTCGTACCTACGTTTATTCTACAGCAGAACAACGATCCCAAACATCAAGTCTGTTTCACGTTACTGCACTTTGTCTGAAGTAACGTGACAAATGAAACTATTAACGGCAGCATTTCTAAAAGGAATCTCGCGTTATTTTTACTAGCAAAAACTTCCGCAAGGAGCTTCGTGTCCAAACAGCATCTTGCCAGTCGAGTTGCATTACACTGATAAGTGAAACTTGAAAAGACGGCGGCCGATAGATGTGTGCTTCTGGCAGTGGAGCGTGAAATGCCAGCCAAGCTTCAGTGAAACTCTCGTGATGCAACCCTCCAGTGTAGTTTTGCACAATGTACCGAAACTAACAAAGGTTCTCTATAATCTGCAGTTAAAAATTACACTAATCCCATGTTTTGTGAATAGTTTACTTATAGCCGATACTCTCTCAAGAAAAATCTGGAGTTTGCTGCTGATCACATGAGCAAAGAAAAGACAAATGGAGGTATTTGTCCACGATAAGCAGAAAAATGTTTGGAGAGGAGAAGGTGAGGCCTTTAACCTGAAGAACACCAGACCTACCATCAAGCATGGAGGTGGCAGCATCATGCTCTGGAGCTTTATACAAAGTCAACGGGATCATGAAGAAGGACAATAAGACCTAAAACCATTACTAGAAGGTTGATCTTGGACACAGTTGGATGTTCCAACCAGACAATGAGCCCAAACACATCAAAGTAGTAAAGAAATGGTTCAGTCAGGCTAGAATGAAGGTTTTAGACTGGTCCCCCCAAAGTCCTGACTTAAACCATCAAGAACCTGAAGAAACAAGTCTGTGCTAGAAGCCGACAAGTTTTATAAGAGCTTTATTCAAGTTCTTATAAAATAATAGCGACTACTTTACCTATAGCTGATACTTTTTCTGGAAGCAGAACCTTAAAGCTCCACTGATCACATGGACAAAGAAAAGGCCTTCTGGAGGAAAGTTCTGAGGTCAGATGGAACAAAGACTGGAGGAGAGAAGGTGAGGCCTTCAACCCTAAGAACACCAACCTATCATTGAGCATGGAGGTGGCAGCATCATCAAGTAAATGGAAGAATGAAGAAGGAGAATTAAAACCTAAAACCATCATCAGAAGGTTGATCTTGGACACAGTTGGGTGTTCCAACAAGACAATGAGCCCAAACACATCAAAGTGGTAAAGAAAAGGTTTTAAACTGGTCCCCCCAAAGTCCTGACTTAAACCATCAAGAACCTGAAGAAACAAGCCTGAGTCAGGAAGACGACACATTTAGCTGGACTGAACCAATTCCGTCCAGAGGAGTGAAAGATAAACCAGAAGCTTGTAGATGGAAACCAGAAGAACCCAACTGAGGTGGAAATGGACATTTGGTTTTACCCAATATGAGCATTTCTGTAGGTATATTTTTGACCCAGCAGGTTTTGTCATTTTCCCAGAAGACCTTTAATAAATCTAAGAAAAAAACAAAATACATGATTGTTTTTTGGTGACCGAGACTCATAGGTTTCAATGGTTCCATCATAGAAAATTCACGAGTTCTCTGAGTCACTGGAAACTGAAGACTGCCATGATGTGCATGGTCTTTACAAGAGTTCAGAAAAAAAGAAGAAGACCCACTGCACTGCTCTGGACAGTGGAAAACCAGAACGCAGTGGAGTGTAGCTGCAGGAAGGGAACTTACTGAAAGGAAAACGTAAATTTTCCTCATCAAATCTGAATTTCAGCGCCTCGTTTGCGACTACGTCGGAGTCCTCTTTGATGCAATTCAAGTAAAAAAGGCTGCAGTGTTTGTTTTATGAAGAGCAGGAAATCTAAATACATGAATGCACATGCGTTTTTCTGGTGTTGCGTCCACGTCAACAAGCCAAAACAGATTTCAGCAGGTGTATTTCCTCCTCAAACGCACTTGTAAATGCTTCAGAGCTACACTGAAGTACTCAGGAGTAATATTTCAACACATCAAACCCATCCTCGTTATCGTGAGAAGACGCCACGCGGTATTCAAACATTTCCTCACCTGCATTTACTTTGTGTGCTGTGTCACGACAGACGGAGGCCATGCTGAACCTACTACCTGCTAAACTCACGCCATCATGTGACTCAGCTGGATTCCACGCTTAATGGTTTACGTCGCGTTCAGCGCCACGCACGTCTCACCAGCAGACAGGGAGATGTCGGCCAACAGAAACCACAGCACGGGGGCGGGGGGGAAGTGAAACGACAACACAGGTTTGCCTGATAATCAAACTCTATTGTGTGATTTCCCCATTCTTGCACATCGTATTCCTTTCAGGCCAAGCTGGCACATCTTACACTGAGCCTGATCCGCCGCAGAGCGAAAACATTTTAGGTATTTTAGATGATCTGCACAGACAAAGATCTATCAGATTGTTTCACTTTACTGCACTTTGCACAAAGCTACTTGACAAATAAAACTATTCGTGGTATTTGTTTAAAAGAATCTCATTCAATTATCTCATTCATATCAGAAACTTGAAAATAGCAGCACAATATGTTTGCTTTTGGAAACAGAGTGTAACACGACAGACGTGGTTCAGTGAAAACCTTTAACGCAACATTCTAGTCTAGTTTTGCGCGATACACCGATACTATATGTCCTTTTGGTTTTTTAAGTACTGATAAGAAAGAAGAAAGAATGTTTTAACAGAACTTCCCTAAGCGTGTGCCATAGGGATCAACCGAGCTTTGTAATAACTAGGGATTAAAAATACTGGATATGTGGGCTAGCAATAGGAGCCATGATGTCAGGGCATCACCGGGTGCTACATCGCTCTCCTCTGTTTACTGTAAGATTGTTTTATTACAATTAATAAGTTTGTCTCCTGCAGCTGTTTTTCCTCTGTTTTCTTAATGTTTGCTTTTGTTACTGCTACAGTTCAATCTGTGGCTTCCTCCTTACTTAGCCGCTAGCTGTTAGCGTAGCCTTAGCCACTGCGGGAGAAGCTAATTTTCTGATTTGTTGCGACGACTTGAGCTACGTGTACAATTTTTGCAGATTGCGTCTCTGCATAAAAGACATCCCCTGTTCCACCAAGAAGAACCAGGTCCTAGTTCTGGTGCTTAGTTGGTTCAAATCTGGTTCCTCCTAAGAACCTGTTTGCTTTTCCATCTGCAAGGAGTCAAGTTGGAGCCATTGGGTCACCATAAAACCACTACGCTAGCATCCATTACATAGCAGTTAAACAAAAGGCGGAGGTCCTCCTGTTGCCTGGACACATCCGTGATCACGCTACTGGTGGGACACAACTGTAGCGGATTTCAGGTCAGCAGTTTGTGGTAAACTTCCAGGAGTCATTCCAGTACATGTGTGATGGGACCAGGGACGTCCTGGAGAACAAGGACACTAATTAGCGCTTGTGTGTCCCTTTCCACCGTTGATGGTTGGTCACCATAACCCCGCCCCCAGCCCCTGACGTACTCGGTGCTTAGCTCTGGACCAGCAAAGAGTTGGTGCTTTGCTGAGCTCCAGTTTATAGAACCTGGAGTCGGTGCTTAGGTGGTGGAAACACAAACAAGTGGTGCTAAGTCAGGCTCTGGCTCCGAACTAGACCTGGAACCAGCTCAGTGGAAAAGGGGTAAGAGTGACACCAGACAGTGAGAACAGGCTGCATCAGACACAAAGAAGTGCATTAAATTTATCAGTAACCAGTTAATAAACATATTCTCTCCGTTAATCGACAAGGCCTGTAATTGGTCGATCATTAGTGGGCAGCATTAACAAGAGCTACAATTAGTCAATTAATCAATTAGTTGTCAACTATCAACTTAATCCTTACATTTGATTCATTAAAATAAAGTCTAAAATGTGGATATTTTCTATTTTTTTCTCCTCCATGACAGTGAACTGAATATCTTTGGGTTGTGGACAACAAGACAAAACTAAAACCTGTATTAAACTTCTCTCTCACAGGACTACAACAAAATCCTGCTGCAGTAATGACGTATGTTTGCAGAACCGACCAGGGACTGACTGATTATCGGCCTGGCTGATTATCTGTATTTGTATTGACCAAATACTGATAAATTAAATGCGCTACTTCAGCTCTGATGCAGCCTCCTCTTTCTGCCTGCCTTCACTCTGTGGTGTTAGAAACGTCTCTGAAGCGGCAAAAACTGAACAAGAAACAAACCAGGAAGTGAGCTTCTCTCACAGGGGCTAAGGCTACGCTAACAGTTAGCAGCTAAGTTAGAAGGCAGCCGCAGATTATCCTGAAGCAGACTCTGGAAACAGGAGAGCACCTTAATTTATATAATTAGTTACTGTCATGTGTTGATGAGACTTAGACACCCAAATAAACATTGTCCCACAACAAACACACTCCCTCATGCAAATGGAAATCCCAAATCCCACTGGATGAAAATGCACCCCACCACATGGAAACAACATCAACCAATCAGGAACATGTTGAGGAACATGACTATGGTCCAACATGTTGATCTGACCTCCAAACTTCCTACAGCCCATTCTGATCAAGCATCAACAGGATGCAGTGGAACAAGTTGGATTGACAGGAGCCAGAGTACCCAAAGGATCCAGTGCCAACGTCCTGGTTCCAGACCCCATAGGACACCCTGAGAGGTCCTCTGGCCCATGTCCAATGGTTCAGAGCATTTTGGACCACATAAGGGGGACCAACACAATCTTAGGCATGTGGTCATAATGTTATGCCTGTAGCTGTTCTAGTTCGTCTCATTCTGGTTGAAAGTCATTAAATGTCACAGCAGTCTCTGTCATGGTGCCCCTTTAATAGTGAGTCAGGCATGGCTTGGTGGTTGCAATAAGGTGCAGAATTTTCAGGTTTTACAGAATCTGGTTAGAGCAAAGGATTTATTTTTTGGTGAATTTTTAAAAGAAACATGCAGAATAAAGTGATTTTTGATGAAATGTCACAATTTAACCAAAGGATCCAATGCCAACGTCCTGGTTCCAGACCCCATAGGACACCCTGAGAGGTCCTCTTGTCCATGCCCAATGGATCAGAGCATTTTGGACCACATAAGGGGGACCAACACGATACTAGGCAGGTGGTCATAATGCTATACCTGATCGGTGTATATCAGCATTTCTTTACTACCAATAAAAAACCCTACATCGGTCGATCCCTGACGCTGATTGTGTAGGAGACAGAAATAAAACAACCCGACAGAGACGTGACTTACTTTGGTGGGAGGCTGAGGGGGGATCGAGGCTTCAGCTTGTCCTCGTCCTTCTTCTCCCGGGCGTCTCTCGGAGGCCTCATCCTCGGCCTCTCCTTGTCGTCTCTCTTCATCCGGTCCCTCTCCCACTCCTCTTTCCGTCGCATCCTCTCCTTCTCCCTCTCCCTCTCTCTCTCCCTCTCCCTCTCCCTCTGCCGACGCTCCCTCTCCCGGTGGTCTCTCTCCCGCTCGCGGTCGCGTTGCCGCTCGCGAGGGTCTCGGTCGCGTTCGCGCTCCTGGTGATGGAAGAGACGCATTATTAATGAAGAACGAATCAAGAAAGAATGACGTAATTCAACATCAAGCATAAAATTTAGGGATTTTATTAATCCTCTGAGCTCCAACGACGGTCTAACATCTAACTAAAAACATTACTAGAGCACAAAAGAACTTTTTTAAAACAAATAGATTTTAGCTGGGAACCCTCTGAACCCAAAGCAATATGCTGATGTTCAATCTTAAGTCTTACACCTCTATGGAAACAGAACAACCATGAAGAAGGAGAGGGAACTTAAAAATGACACAGAAACATATAGTCATCAACATTTTTGTGCCCACAGGTGTTAAAAATACTGGTAATAAAGGTGACGCCACATGTTACAGATATTTAACTACACTGAACAAAATTATAAAGGCCCCATGTGAAATATTGATGCCACATGAAGTGCACCACCCAAAGTGAGCGTATACTGTCTGGTACTTGTACAAAATGGATATTTCTCTTGATTAGTGTCCCAGATTTGAGTCCACCACTGCCTGTGAGCATTTTCTCAGTGATGCATTAATTCTAGGGATGCACGATAATATCAGCGTCCGATAATTATCGGTTAATTTTGGCAAATATTACGTCATTCCGATAATAAAAAAATCAGCCGATAATAATAAAGACTGTGAATCCTGGTTTTTGCCGTTGGTCTGTGTGTTGTGGTTTGTGCTCATGCCTGGCTCCTCAACCCCTCCCCTCCCTGATGGTACTGTCGCATGTGTGTGATGTCATCAGACTGCGCGGGCAGAGAAAAACAAGCAGCATGACGTGGCACTGACCAGTGTGAACTTTCTTTACCGTGTCTGAATAAGTCGTTTCACTAGGACTGGTCCCGAATATTGGAATATCCGAATATTTGTTTGTTGTGATGGTATTCGGATAATAATTTTGATACTCAAAAAGTTGTGCGCGCCGCCGAGCGCAGCCAAGTGTCGCCAAGGCTCCAGTACGCTGTTGAGGCTCTAGAACGCCGCGGTGGTTGTAGTAGTGGACCTGACAACTCCGGTGTCATGCTCCAGTGCGCAATCGGTTGACATTATCGGTTATCGGCTGCAAGAAGTATAAAATTATCGATTATCGGAATCGGTTGAAATTGGCATTATCGTGCATCCCTAATTAATTCCATTCAGTCCATGGGTGTGGCATATCCAGACGCTGCTCCAACACAATGAGCAGTACTCAGACACTCCTTATACTGGGGACAATAAAAGGCCACCCCGCTGGTCTGAGACCATCCCACAAGTGAACAAGCCGGATGTGTCCATCCTGTGCTGGGGTGGTCACACGTGGCCGACGTGGATGAGGTGGATTTGCAGTACTGCCCGTCTGTTGGAAGCCAACTCTCAGACATCTTATCGTCTGATGGTGAACATTCAGCTGCACAGCGACCGCTTTGGTGGACATTCCTGCTTCCAACATGCCAATGACACGTTCCCTCATGACCGGAGTCATCTGAGGCGTTGCTGCTTTGGTCAACATGTGACATGTTGGGGTGGCCTTTTATTGTCCCCAGTATAAGGAGTGTCTGAGTACTGCTCATTGTGTTGGAGCAGCGTCTGGATATGCCACACCCATGGACTGAATGGAATTAATGCATCACTGAGGCAGTGGTGGACTCAAATTTGGGACACTAATCAAGAGAAACATCCATTTTGTACAAGAACCAGACAGTATACACTCACTTTGGGTGGTGCACTTCATGTGGCATCAATATTTCACATGGGGCCTTTAGATTTTTGTTCAGTGTATCGTCCAACTACTGTCTCCTCTGATCACCATTTCTGAGCCATGCTGCATTTATTCTATTGATCCACTATGTTTGAATTTCCTCTCAGTGTCTCTGTGGAAACACTGCCTGCAGTTCATCCCGACACCTCTCATCAGGTTTTGGTGATCAGAGGGTTAATTCTGGCGACACACAGCAGGTCTTTTATCGAAACATCTGACTAACCAGACGTTGTCCTGCACCTTCTGAACCGTTTATTGTTGCCAATTTTTCAGAACAAAGTGAGGTTGATGAAATATCACAACTTTACGATTAGAACCGTTGACCTTTCAGACAGAGCGGCATGTCACTTAGACTGCTGAGAAAGTCAGATGAGTCTTCTGTTTTTACAGATTCTGGCCCTGATAAATGGGGCAACAAGAAAAACCTGCATTTGGGGGTTCAGAGGGTTTAGATGATACTCACACTGTAGTGATAAGGAAGAGGAGCTTCTGTGTACTGGACTCTGAAGTTCTCATACTGGCCTCCTCGCCACAGAGCCTCCATTTCGTAGTCGTAGTACGGGTCGGCATACGGGTCACTGCAGAGGGAAACACAATGAGAAGCTTCACCCCACAAAAGGACTCATAGATATTTTAGTAAATAAGCATGTGTTGCTGGTTAAGTGCCTTCTGTTAGGTGTTTTTAGATACAGCAATAAAACAAGGCACTTTACATAATAATGTAGAATGGCTGTAGACTTTGTTTAAATGGTAAATGATCTGCACTTATACAGTCTTTCTACCTTAGTGGTGCTTAAAGCGCTTTACATGTGTTTCCAATCACCCATTCACACATCAATAGAGACAGACTTCCATGCGAGGTGCCTGCCTCCACCTCGGGAGCAACTTGGGGTTCAGTGTCTTGGCATGCGATCAGTGGACAACCGGCTCTGCCACCTGAGCCACGGCCGCCCTGCAGTTTGAACGCTTCAGGGCCACGTTAAGGAGGGACATCAGAAAACTATGAAGGTCAGACACTTCTGGTGAATGTTTCTGAACCAATCTGTTCCTCGTCTGCATCAGTTTATGGTGCAGAACAAATGCAGAACGTATTTCCTGAAAACTACGCCTGTGTGTGTGCATGTGCTTCAAAAGGTTCTTCAGTCCCTCCAGGGATTCTTGATGCTGCGATCGCAACAATTAACGCAAATTCAACCAATCTCCATGAATTCTGTGCGACCTTGCAGTTTCGTCCAATCACCGCCACTTTTCCGCAATTTTGTCCCGCCTCCTGTGAGTTCCACCAATCACAGCAGTCCCCAGTAATGCACGTACGTCACCTGATTCACTTCCTTGTTTATGGTTTGAAGATACAGATACGTATGCAACAAAAACTACTGCAAAACAATTCCCTGATGTTCTTCACCAAAGCGGAGCTAAACTGTTTTCACCCCGTGGAATATTGAGGTGGAACACAAACCAAAACCATCCACTGACAAACACTTTTCTACCGTAAACATATCAGGAGAATGGGTGAAACCAGCGGACCACAGACCAGACAAACCACCGTGATGAAGCTGTTGCATCCAGATCTGTGTCCAGCACTGAAACAATGAAGGTCAGGTAGATCAGTGGTTCCCAACTGGTGGGTCGGGACCCAAAAGTGGGTCACGAAGCCATTTTTAGAGGGTCGCAGAAGCATGTTCCCCTCCAAAGAAGTAGTCGTACAAAGTCTTTTATTTTGAAGGACGTGTTTCTTATGACACAATTTGCTTTCAATAGCAGGATATTTAGTGGTGGTGACACCAGTAGTTGCCCACTATTAACCTCTTGATTTGGTTCTGACAGCTTATTGGAGAAATTTATGCTAAAACGTGTCAAAAATAAACCAAAATGTGCTCAGAATCTGTCAAAATGGGACAAAATATGCTCCAAAACTTGGCAAAAACGTCCAAATATACCAAAATCAGCAAAGAAATGAGCCAACTTTTTCATAAGTTGCATCAAAATACATTGAGACTCCACCCAAATGAACCTTAATTTGTTAAGAGGAACAGCAAACTTCAGAAATCTGGGTCGCGATTGTTATTAATAGAAACATAGTGGGTCCTGAGGCTGGACCAGTTGAGAACCACTGAGTTAGATTAATTAATTGACGTGACGAGCTGTGAGCGTGTGTGTGTGAACACGCGTGTGCCAGGATGTAAAATAACATTAACATTTTTAATGAATTATAGAAAACAAAGGAAAAAATGCAACTTTTAGCAATTTTTTACCCTCTCACGCAATTTTATCGCAACAAATACGCTTAAAACATCACAACGTTTTTAGAAAAGCTGCTGCGAATTCAGACATTTTAGGAGCAACAATCTGGAAAAACGGCCAAGAAATCCTGGAGGTTCTTGTCAGTAAATGGCGTTAGTCAAACATAGTAAACAAGCAAGGCTCATTCTCCTCCTCATCACATTGAACTTTGACTTCATGACGTGGATGGAAAACGCTGCGTGCACGTCGTCAAAGGTCAGTCTGATCGTAACACAACATCTAACAGGGACGTTAACGCCGCAAACGAACAGTAAAACTTTCCGCACGTTTCACAACACCTGGCTCGACTTCTAGTGCGTCAAATTCCAGGAGCAAACCATTACAAGTGTCACGTAACGAGGAGTCATGCTGTGGCACGGAGCCAGGAACTGAGGTATTAATAGTTTAATCACACTCACCTATAAACAGGATCTCTGAATTCCATTTCACTGAAAGAGAAAAAACACAGCAGCATCAACACCAATATTTACTTTGCACTAATGGTGTGTACATTTTAACAGGAAACGTGTGTGTGTTTCGTTGTGATGGCAACAGCAGCATGAGCATGTCATAGTACAGACGTAGTTTGTGAATACTGTGCATGAGAAGTGTGTATCAGGGGCACAGCGAGGCAGTATAACAGTGGTATGAGAAGGAGTGCAGGTGATGAAGAGCAACGAATAACTTGCATGATTTAAACATTCCCTCTTTGTCCCCTATGTGTTTGCTTTGTCAGAAATATACTCCATACAGCATCTTTTCATCCTTATCCAACATTTTCTTTGTTCGTCACAGTCAAGTCAGCGCAACACGTGCGAGCAGAAGCCGTCAAAAGTTGGAAGCTAAAGTAGCATCATGCTAGCAGCATCAGGACCAGTGTTATTGATGTTTTTGCGACCGACGCCAGATGAAATTGGATGAATTTTTCAGGAAATGTGTGAAATGGGACAAGGAACAAATGATTAAATGTTGGGACTGATCCGGATCACCGTCTGGATCCAGGAATTTAATTTAATGTAAGTGTAACCAGGTGGACAATTATATGCGGTTTACCCTAAAAGCCACCAGAGGGCACTCTTGTTTTTGGGGTAACCCCCTCTGACCACATGACATTTTGGGGCTCCACGCGACAGACAGCGACAGTGACGGAGTTCTCTTTCCTTCCTGAGCGACATACGCACGGTTGGGCCGGCATTCTTATCTCTGGTTGTCTAAGAAGCTGGGAGGCTGTTAGGAGCTGCCGCGCTAGAGGCCGCGCCTGTTCATTAGGTCGGATGGGGTGAAGGCCGCATTGTTGGTAGGACATTTGAACTGTATGTAATTACATTTGTGTCTGTAACGTTCCATAGAAAACATGTGAATTGGTAGATTGTGTTGGGGGTGGACTGAAGCTCCTTGGTGGAGGTATGAGCTCTCTGAGGGCTTTTCTAGTTTAAGCATATCATTCAACTAAAATAGGGGTAATTACAGAAATATCTCACTATGGCTGCACCTCCTCCATGAATTTGCTTTATAAACCTGACATCTCTGCTGTGCCCCTATTTTCCCTTTTAAAAATCTATAGAAATGTAATTACCTGTTAGATTTAACCAGCCTAATACTCCACCTAAAGTTAAGTATTGCTGCAAGCCAGTGCAGAGAACCAGTCTGCCATGCCTTCTAGGTATCCTGCCTTTGCTTCGTCTGTCATAGAACTCTTGTTTTTACAGCGCTCTTTTATTAATATCACTATAAAGTTATTAGTAGGTGTGTTGAGTGGATTGAGTGTGAGCAGCTCGTACTCTCTGATGATGCGGTAGCTGCGCTCTCTGAAGAAATCGTTCTCCTTGTCGAACTCCCTCTCGTCCTCGCCGATCGTCACGTTGAACCGCTTCTCCTCGAAGTCCGGCTCCTGCTCTTTACGGATGGTGGCCTTCTTCAGCACCTGAAACACACAGGACCGAAAACTCAGCCGTTCGTCTGAAGCACACCTGCAGCAGGTAAATTCTTAATCGTGTCTGCAATTACAGAGCTTAATCTAACCAATTTAAATATCATGACTCTGCAGCATTATTAATTATGGAGACTGACGAGACTAATTTTGAGGTCATGTTATGAAAATATACTAAATAAATCTGAGCAATCCAAGAATTCCCTGGATGCTCTATAAGAAAACTTCTATTTTTGTTTCCCATTTCTATTTTATGTTGACTGTTTTGTGCTTCTATATGTGTTTTATTGTAAATTAATTTAAAAAATAAGTCTGTTCTGTTTTATTTGGTGGTCAGTGGTGAGGTGTGTGTGTACTGATGGGAGAAATTAATAATTTAACAAGGCATAATACAACATAATTTTCTCATTTCAGGTCTTTTCTTGCATCATAACAACCCTACTATTCTTTAAATAGTATTGAAATCATTTTACTGGTCTGAAGAAATAAAAAAGTGTCTTATTCTGCTGTATTTTAGTGTTAAATAATATATCATATAAATAACACATAATATAATTGTATTGCTTTGACTGTTTTTATTCGTTTTACTGTAAATTATTTTTTAAAATCTTCATTCGTTCAACATTTCTTTTTATTGCCGGTGGTGTAATTTTCCTGCACTCTGCCGGCCCTTCTGTTTCCGTCCCTGAACAAACAGGTCTGCTGGTTTAGAACAACGTGACATGTACGTTCCACTCGGCCCGGTTTGGTTTCCATTAGTGTTTACCTCCTTGGCGTGCCGCAGACCTCTTTCCCAGGCGCTCTCCACAGGAGGCTCCACTGGAGGAGGAGGTGGAGGAAGCTCCTCGACGGCAGGACCAGCCTACAGCAAAGACAAATGATCACATTATTATATTATTATGCTGTGATGCTGCAGGAACTTACTGGCGCATAAATTAGGGATCGACTGATTATGAGCCAAGATGATTATTTCACATTTTTAGATTATTGGAATCGTCATTTTCATTGCTCAATTATCTCAAAATAAAACAAATGCTCCCCTTTGACTCTGATTCAGTCGACTCTTTCTCTCTGCAGACAGTAATACCCCTTTTCCACCAAGAAGAACCAGGTCCCAGTTCTGGTGCTTAGTTGGTTCTAATCTGGTTCCTCCTAAGAACCTGTTTGCTTTTCCATTGGTAAGGAGTCAAGTTGGAGCCATTGAGTCACCGTAAAACCACTACGCTAGCATCCATTACATAGCAGTTAAACAGTAAGTTGATGATAATATCTATGTTTATCTCTATAGATGGTCTTAAGGCTGATTGTGAGGCGGAGGTCCTCCTGTTGCCTGGACACATCCGTGATCACGCTACTGGTGGGACACAACTGTAGCGGATTTCAGGTCAGCAGTTTGTGCTAAACTTCCAGGAGTCATTCCAATACATGTGTGATGGGACCAGGGACGTCCTGGAGAACAAGGATGCTAATTAGCGCTTGTGTGTCCCTTTCCACCGTTGATGGTTGGTCACCATAACCCCGCCCCCAGCCCCTGACGTACTCGGTGCTTAGCTCTGGACCAGCAAAGAGTTGGTGCTTGGTAAGAACCAGTTTTTAGAACCTGGAGTCGGTGCTTAGGTGGTGGAAACACAAAGAAGTGGAGCTAAGTCAGGCTCTGGCTCCGAACTAGACCTGGAACCAGCTCGGTGGAAAAGGGGCATCTGTGGTCTCAATCAAGCAACTCAAGCAATGCCCCGCCCACAGAGCTATCTGATTGGCTGTTACATGCCACGAGTGACAACAACAATTGTGTACACAGAGGGACAGAGAAACACATAGCGATTCGGAGCGCATTTGCAGAGCAGAGAATCACTGGTGAATTAGCAGCAGTTAGCTATTGCTAAGCAGCTGCGGCTAATTGTAGCTGAAGCACCATAACATCTTTTTAAAGTCAACAATCTGTTGTAACTGACAGACAAGCCTCACTGGCAGAGACAACCTGCAAGAACTGAACAGGAAGCACAAACATCTCCACAAATCTGGACATTAACTGCTTTCACAGAGGCTAAGGCTACGCTAACAGCTAGCAGCCAAGCTAGAAAGCAACCACAGATTAGCTTGAAATGGAGCCTTGAACCGACAATTAATAGTGTTTTCAGATATGAGCCGTAGTGGACAATAAAATAGAGAACAACCGCAGGAGATAAACAGGTATTGATCTCAATCAGTCGATCTCACAGTGGACAGGAGAGCATCGTAGCAACATGTGATGCTCAAATGTCATCACTCCTGTTTCTATTGAACATAACCAGTTAAAGCAATCTGTATTAATGCAGAAGCCTAGTTATAAATGACAAGTTACCTGCTATGACACACTGTTAATATAAAGATTTATATTTATAAATTCAGTAATCCTAATCACTGAACAAACTTAGCTATGAAGGACAGATTCGCTGCGACCACATACAGAACTTTCAAGGCATATCGGGTCCAAATATCAGTCATCTGCATTTCTTGATGACCAATAATCGACACCGACCCATAGTGTTCGATCCCCGGCAGAAATAACAGCGTTCCTACAAGTCCTACTAAAATACAGAGCGCTGACGGAGAAACATACCCAGGGGTTGTTGGGTATGAGCGGGTGAGGTCCTCCTGGAGGGGCTCCGTTGGGTGAGAACAGGTCTGGTTTGCTGATGAGGGAGTAGTTTCCTTTGTCATTGACTCCCGGGTGGATGAACCGACAGTTCATACCCCAAGTACAGTTTCCTGGAGGAGACAGAAGCGGGAAAGTAAGATCTGAAACCACTGAGGGCAGTTTGGCAGCACTAGAGTTCAATCATGTCAGTAGATGTTGAGGATTAAAGCACTAAAACGAGGACAGTATGTCTTTATCTACTATTTAAATGCATGTTAAGAGACACTAATTATGCTCACAAAGCTTGCTTAGCTGTACGGTGTAACATATAGTGAGGTTAACTCTATGTTTTCCGCCACAAAATGCTTGAGCTGCGACAATTAATCAGTCGGCTGGTGCTTTTCTGACTGTGATTTATCGATTTTAGCAATTTAAGCTCCATAAATGTGAATTTTTTCTGGTTTCTGTCCTCCTTGTTGACAGTAAACTGAACATTTTTGTTTTTTTAGACCAAAAAACAAACCAATTATTAGAAAAGATAATCAACAGATTGATAAACAGTGGAAATAATCACCCTGGAAGACAAGATGTTGTAGAGATTGATACAGAAATGTGTATTTGTGCTTTAAAAATACATTTCAGGTGCTCAAATGTGAAGTCACTGAGTAGTAATAGACTAAAACTGATGTAATAAGTTGAAAAAAAGAACAAGCACTGCCAATCAAGACCATGAGATGAAGCAAAAAGCTGTGCAGAAATTATAAAATGCTCTGTTCAATCATGACAAATGGACCAAACCAGACATTGGTGTTAGTTCTGCATCCATATGAGCTATTATTTACTTTAAGTTCAGCCCCTAGTTTGCCCGGTTGCAAGTTAAGAGTGTTTAAAAAAGGCTGAAGAGCTCCCTCTGCTGTACATGAACTAGAAATAAAAGTTTAATGTTCTTTATGTGCTCTTAAAGCGACGACCAACCAGACAGCACTAAAATATTACGCAGGTTTAATAAAAGATAAGTTAAAAAGCACCTTCTGTCATTGTATAACAAGTGATTTCAGCCTACAAAACTGCCTGAAAAAGGTCTGAAAAATCACAAATTCACAAAACCTGTTGCTTTCACTTCAAGATAAACACTTAAATAATTCAGTTTCACTTAAATAATTCAGTTTCAAATTACAGTAGATTCTATTAGTGAAGTTTGCAGCAGTGTGACCAGATATGAAGAGAAAACAGCCTGTCTGTAGTGTTCAGGTGGACTAATCAGTGGGTTTGGTCTTTATAAAGTTCTATTTTCAGTAAGCACACTGATGCAATGTGGCCCACTTAGTTTTTTCCCCTCTTATACACAGATTGCACCGTGAAAATACTTGGTTATTAAAGAATTACAGCCAGGATGTGAACTGAAGACGACGTTTTACTGCTGAAATCGAACCTATCGGTGCAGATAAAGCATGTCGAGGCTGCTCTGTTTGTAAATTCCATCTGAAATTATCAGATGTTTTCTGCTCAGCCATCTCTGATTGGCTCGGAGCTGTTTTATAACAAACTCTGGATATTCAAAATGCTGTCTGGAGAACCGCTTTGAAAGTCCACAACTCAGTTCTGCTTGGATCAGACTACGGAGCGATACTTGTTGAATCTGTTCAATCAGCTGTGCAAGTTCAATGAAAACAACAGAGTATTTCATATTAAAAGTATTCTATATGTGTGGTTTTGTATTATTGTGACAAGCAGCCACATGTGGTTCACAAAATATCGCTAGTTGACGTCTGCATTATCAATTTATTTGTTAATATGAGCTCAAAGATTTTCATGACAGCTTCAATTTTTGTTCATATTTTAACTCAGCCACAATCAGAGATTATTCGATCTATTTGTCCGATATTACAGATTCTAAATCAATGACAGGATGAGAAATAACAGTTAAAGTTTCAGGTTTTTATCTCTAATAGTTCCTGAGATGTTGTCGTTCAGTCTCATGTTTCAATGTGAGCCCCAGAGCATGATGCTGCCACCTCCATGCTTTACGGTAGGTTTGGTGTTCTTGGGGTTAAAGGCCTCACCGTCTCTCCTACAAGCAGTGTTTTTTAAATATTAGAGATCCTGAATTAATGACATTACGAGAAATAACAGTTAAAATTTCAGGTTTTTATCTCTAATAGTTCCTGAGATATCGTCGTTCAAAAAGCCTCATGTTTCAATGTGAACCCCGGAGCATGATGCTGCCACCTCCATGCTTGATAGCAGGTTTGGTGTTCTTGGAGTTAAAGGTCTCACCGTCTCTCCTCCAGACAGTTTTTAACATTACAGATTTTGAATCAATGACATAATCAGAAAAAAAAGTAAAAATATCAGGTTTTTATCTCTAATAGTTCCTGAGATCTCGTCGTTCAAACAGCCTCATGTTTCAATGTGTGAAAAAGGGTCGACGGGCAGTTTTAAGAACAATCCATCTTAAAAAGTGTTTGATATATGAAGCTAAAATTGCACAGATATCTTTATAAGTATCCAGATTTCATGCTATAAAAAATCAGAGATGGTCGAGCAGAAATTGTTCTAAAGATTTGATGATAAAAATCACTCCATGCACTGGCTTCTATACAAATACCAATATAAATATAAACCATCGGCTCAAATCTGCTCCTACCTTTGATGAAGAACCTGCAGATGGGCCGAGGTCTGATCTTCCTGTCTGAAGGATCTTTGACCTCTCCTTCCTCCAGGTCATCGTCCTGAACACACGATCACAAGACAAACCATGACACATCAGAGCGGCTTACTGCAAACTCCCTGCTGACTGAGCCAAAGCCAGGCTTGTTCACAGGGTCTTATTTGTATTTAATGCTATAAAGCTGATATTCTGGGGCTGATATTTAACAGTAATCAGTGTATTTGAAGTATAAACTGGTGAAAGAGTAATAAACACAGCGGCAACAAGCAGCTGAGAGGCATGTTACACATCTAAAGCACAATATCTCCTCCTGTAGTTTGAGATCAGGGTTGCAGCTGCAGGTTTATCAGCACCAACACTTGGATTTACAAATGTCCTGTCTCGCTATTTAAAGTGATTTGGATCCACCTCTCCACCAAGACTCAGCGCTGATCACATACTTCCACCTTTGCTCTCGCCTTTGTGTAGAAACAAAGCCGAGATCTATAGAAAACGGACGTAGAGGACGGTTTAAACACTCGACTGCTACGTTGCTCGACACAGAAATGTCAAACATTGGTGTCACATGTTTGGTTGTACAGCTGAGATATTTCACTTTATCACTTTTTGAAGCTCCTGGTGATGAAATTCGACCACTTTAACCAAATCACAGGACAACATCAGATAAATCAGACTCCAGCACATCATGAGATCAAATGTTTTTAAGGTTGGGGCGCCCCCTAGAGGCATAACATCGACCGGTCAACATGTGGAGCTCCTGTTAGAGTAAACACAGTCGGTTTTGTCTGCTGTCATTTCCAATAAAGTTTAATCAAACAAGATGGCTCCACTGTTGACATGAAGAGACAGACTGGCAGCTCTAAAAGCAGAGACCGGCTTTAAAAGCGTAACAAAAATCTGAGCACAAAATCCTGATGTTCCACGATTATTATTTTTCGGCTCGTTTTAAATTCCGGCTTGCGTTAATTACACTCTGTAAAAAAGCAAAACAAGAAAAATCCGCGCCCCTCAGTGCAACCAGGAAGTCATGAATGACTCAAGGGCTGCTGATGAACCCACCGTGAGAGAAAAACGTGGCGCGAGAAAATAAAACGTCCAGAAACTGCAGCTCGGAGTTCAGAAACCAAATCACAAATTCTGTGTTTCCCCCTAGAAATGATTTTCCAGCTGGCAGACCGTCCTGAAAACTCAGCCAAGATGAACTCTGATCTAAACTCTGAGAACCGACGAGCTGTTCTGTCAGCACACCTTGATTTAACTGGGTAAAGTGATGGCTGGCTCAAAACTGAGGTCACATGTACCAGAATGATCGCGCTGTTTCTCTCATTCACAACCTCAAACAAAACAGGATAAACGTTGGTCAAACTGACCCTGAGTCAGTCTATATATTCAACAGCTACTATTTTACCAGTCCCTCTAGGAATTCTTGATGCTGCGATCGCAACAATTAACGCAAATTCAACCAATCTCCATGAATTCTGTTCGACCTTGCAATTTCGTCCAATCACCACGACTTTTCCGCAATTTTGTCCCGCCTCCCGTGAGTTCCACCAATCACAGCAGTCCCCAGTAATGCACGTACGTCACTGAATTCACTTCCTTGTTTATGGTTTGAAGATGCAGATGCAACAAAAACTACTGCAAAACAATTCCCTGATGTTCTTCACCAAAGCGGAGCTAAACTGTTTTCACCCCGTGGAATATTGAGGTGGAACACAAACCAAAACCATCCACTGACAAACACTTTTCTACCGTAAACATATCAGGAGAATGGGTGAAACCAGCGGACCACAGACCAGACAAACCACCGTGATGAAGCTGTTGCATCCAGATCTGTGGCAGCACTGAAACAATGAAGGTACGTTAGATTCATTAACTGACGTGACGAGCTGTGAGCGTGTGTGTGTGAACACGCGTGTGCCAGGATGTGACATTAATTGAACTTTTTGACAATTTTTTACTGTCTCCCGCAATTTTATCGCAACAAATACGCTTAAAACATTGCAAATTACATCGCAACTTTTTAGAAAAGCTGGCGCGAATTCAGGCATTTTAGGAGCAACAATCTGGAAAAACACCCACAAAATCCTGGAGGGACTGGTTTTAGCATTTATCAGTGGAATAAGGCTCCGTCCACACGAAGCCAAAACGCTTATAGCTTCAAAAACGTTCTCCATAAAGACGGAGCTGTTTCAGTAAATGTGTCCGTCCACATGAATTCACTTGATACTCCTGAAAACGATGTAAAACACATGCCAGGCCTGTTGGTGGCGCTATGACGCCGTAACATGAACAAGCAGAAACAGGCGGCGGGACTTTAGGCATGAAGAAATCTGTATAGGATGTAAACATAGAACATGGTGGCAAATAGGAGCTGGTAGGACTCTAGTCTGGACGGACGATGAGGTGGAACTATCAGCAGGACATACGCAGCACTATAGGAGACATTGTTGTCGTTGTTTACTGAGTTTGGAGCATCTATGGAGAGGTGGAGCTATGACGCAAGCAGACAGGGCATAACAACGGTGACACGTAAACGCTGTTTTCAGATCTTTGCACTCTGGGACCTAGCTTCAGAAATGATTGTTTTCAGTCCCCCAACACGCTGCTTGGTGTGGACGATACACGGGTTTGATCGTCTTCGTGTGAATGGGGCCTAAAACCACAATTAAAGCAACCCCAGACTAAAATATTGCCTCCAACCTTCTGACTACACAAGACATTCTAACGACTGATCACTCACATCGATCTCTCCCTCATCGATCTCTCCGTCGTCTTCCTCCTTCTTCTTCTCTCTGAACGAATCTCTGCGGATCCTCTCGGGCCCTTTCGATTCGTCCGTCCTCCTCGACTCGCCGTCCTTCGGAGACGGAGGGAGGATCGGTTTCTTCTCCTTCTTCTTGTTGATCTTGGCCGCGCTCTCCTCCTCTTCGTCCTCCCCCTCCACCTTCGGCTCCTCCTCGTCCTCCTCTTCGTCGTTGGCGGGGATGCTGGGCTCCTCCGGTACTTCCTCGTCGTAGTCCAGCTCGTGCTCGTCCAGCTCCCGAGAAACCGAAGCCGAGTCGTCCTTCATCTCCCTCGCCGCCACGGCTCTCCTCCTCTCCTCGGCCCTCCTCCTTTCGTCCTCCTCTTCCTCCTCGGCTTTGCTCTTGTCCTCCTCCTCCTCTTCATCCTCAGCCGCCTCCTGCTCTGCTGCTTTCCTGTAGTCGTCGAATCCTTCCTCCCTGTCTTCTCCATCCTCCTCGGCGATAAAGCTCTTGCCTTGGTCTGGCTCCGAGTCTGGAGACTGTGGGGTGTCAATGACTCGATCCTCTTCCTCCTTCTCCTCCTCTTCCTCCCCCTGTGGACCGTCTTCATCCCCCTCCATCAGAAGAATGGTTTCATCCTCCTGTCCCATCCCTCCCGCTCCTCCTTCTGCCTCTTCATCCTCGGGGTTGGAGACAAAGTCGGGAACCACCTCGTCCTCTTCCTCCAACTCCGAACCTCTTTCCTGGCCTTCCACCACCTCCTCCTCCTCCTCCTCTTCGTCCAGGCCTCCATTTTCGTCTTCACGGAGCATCTCGCTGTCCGAGATGACCCTGTCCTCCTCTTCGTCAGGAGACTCCAGCAGCTCGCTGTCAGAAAGACCCTTCTCCTCCTCCTCAGGGGACTGAGGGGACTGGGTAGGGCTTTCAGGAGTATCCATGAGAATATTCTGGTGGAAAAAGAGACGAGCAGTGAGTCAGACAGAGTCAAAAACACACTAGTCTATTCAAAAAACAGTAAATTTAAGCTCTGGGAAGTTATATAAAAGCTGCAACAAGAAATTTAGAATATAACTAACCAATAAAGTTGTCTGTGTTCAAAAGGAAATAACTAACCAGGGAAAAATCCTAATAAAATAATAATATAAATTAAAATATTGTCAATTTCAGGCCTTTCCTTGGATAAAAGTGGCCTTAAATAGTATTGAAATTATGTTACTGGTCTGACGAAATCAAAAAGATTGATTTTATGTTAAGATGATGTAATATTCAGACTTATTTTTATAATAGTACACACGGATAAACACTTTCCTACTGTTAACATGAGAGTCCTGTGAAGGTTTATCCATTAGTTTGAAAAAAAAAAGAGACAAAAACATTTTCTGTAATTTGTGAAAATGTTTTTCTTTCTTTTTTGAAAGAAAAAAGCTTTAACTTGGCGAATGTTTAATTTCTGACAAATGATGTACACTCTTATCTAACACAGCAACACAATAAATTACAAATAACATGGCAGCTAACAAGCGATAAAAACGTATTATTATGTGTCTGAGGGGCTGATAAAGCCGCCTGTAGTCAAATGTAAACAACAAACCAGGGAAAAATCCTAATAAACACACTGACCGATATAAAAATAATAATATTAATTAATTTAAAGTCAATTTCAGTCATTTTCTTGGATAAAAGTGGCCTTAAGAATATTAAATAGCATTGAAACTAGTTTACTGGTCTGAGGAAATCAAAAAGAATGCTTTATTGTTAAGACGATGTAATAATCTGACAGAAGAAAATAAGAAATTGTGGAATTTTATAGGAATATACACGTACAACACTTCTGTATTATGTGAAAACATAAGAGTAGAACTTTAACTTTGCTAATGTTTTAACTCTGATAACTGATGTTCACTCTTATCTAATATAGTAAGAAACACAGCAGCAAACCAGCAATAAAAATGTATAATTATCTGTATAAGAGACTGATAAACTTGTCTGTAATCAAAAGTAAAATGTAAATAATAAACCAGGGAAAAATCCTAATAACCTCTACCTACTATATTACAACTGAGAAATCCTTCAGCATCAGGTAGATATGTGCATCAAACGTTTTTGGTCTTTTCTACAGAGTATAAAGTAGAAACAGATGCTTTATAGAAACAATGTCATAACATAACTCGACTCGACTGCAGCGCATGTAGCTGAGCACAAGGCGGTGGTGTCTTCACAGTGAGCTGCTAACTAGTCAGTCCCTCCAGGAATTCTTGATGCTGCGATCGCAACAATTAACGCTAATTCAACCAATCTCCGTGAATTCTGCGTGACCTTGCAATTTGGTCCAATCACCGCCACTTTTCCGCAATTTTGTCCCGCCTCCCGTGAGTTCCACCAATCACAGCAGTCCCCAGTAATGCACGTACGTCACCCAATTCACTTCCTTGTTTATGGTTTGAAGATACAGATGCAACAAAAACTACTGCAAAACAATTCCCTGATGTTCTTCACAAAGCGGAGCTAAACTGTTTTCACCCCGTGGAATATTGAGGTGGAAACAAACCAAAACCATCCACTGACAAACACTTTTCTACCGTAAACATATCAGGAGAATGGGTGAAACCAGCGGACCACAGACCAGACAAACCACCGTGATGAAGCTGTTGCATCCAGATCTGTGGCAGCACTGAAACAATGAAGGTCAGTTAGATTCATTAACTGACGTGACGAGCTGTGAGCGTGTGTGTGTGAACACGCGTGTGCCAGGATGTGAAATTAACTTTTTAGACTTTTAACATTTTTAATTAATTAAACAAAACAAAGAAATAAAGCATGTTTTTAGCAATTTTTTACCGTCTCCCGCAATTTCATCGCAATAAATACACTTAAAACATCGCAACTTTCATCTCAATTTTTTAGAAAAGCTGCCGCGAATTCAGACATTTTAGGAGCAACAATCTGGAAAAACGTCCAAGAAATCCTGGAGGGACTGACCACTTGCTGGAACGTTTATAAATGACGTTCCCCTTTCAAGATAACTGAAATGCTACGTCTACGCACGTATATGTAAAGAAGATCGGCCGACATGAATCAGAATTCCTTAATTTCCTAAAAATCGGTGCTGGCTGCTGCCCAAAAAAGTCCAACAATCAATACTGTAACATCCAAACATACTCAACATAATACTGAATGAACGAACAAAGATTACACTGACAGACAATAAAGAACAGCACATATCGGCCTCGACTGCACGATGTGTGGCGGCAAACTCTCAAGGTAAATATTTGTTTTTGTCTGACTTGTGCGAGCAAAGAAAGCCGACTAGCTTCCTCACAAAGTGGCTTCCTAACTGGAGAAAATCAAAACCTGTTTAACTCACAGACAGATTTTATAATACTGAGCTGCAACGATATGCTCATAACTGCCGGCAGGGTTTTGTTTACTGAAAGATGGCTTCTGGTGTCCTGCCAGAGAAGTGATAGTGTGCCAAAAACTGATTGCTAAAGCTGCATTGCCCCGTTTTCTTTACGCCAACAGATTCTTCTATCTGGGTCAAACTGCCATAATGTGCAAATACATACATTTTTACATCTGCGGCGTTAGCAAAAGTGTCCGGTACATCTAATATCCCTGTTTATATTTACACGCTAGACTGTATTTATCATAACCTATTGATGTTTTTTATGCATAAAATGAAGAAACTCTCTCTTGCAACTATCTTTATGTCTTTGCACTGTTTCACCTGCTCAAATTAGAACCAATCAGGTTGATTTTATCAGTCGAATTAGCTTTTAAAGGACTTTCAGCTCACATAATGCAGCTTTCCACCAGCCAAAAAGGTGCCTGCAGCCCTTACAGTGACTGGAATGTTATTAATGCATCAAATTGACTTGATTTTACTCACTAGGATTATATTTTAAAGATTACAGCCCACAGGATAATTGCACAACAGATGATTTCTTTGTTTTTATATGAAACTTATGCATGAATTATGTTATTAACAGTCTAGCTTCCAAAATTAAACAAGGATAATAGACATACTAAACAATTACAGCCTAGACATCAGAAACTACACTGTATTATTGCCTATAATCAGCAAAAAATCACATCTGATAACGACATAAACTACAAACATTCGTTCAAATCACAATAATTCGGTTATAAGACACGTTATAGCTTGACAAAGACATCCTCCTGCTAACACCACAGACATGAAGGTCTGTGTATTTGCACGTTTTGGCTGTTTGGTCCACATAAAAGCAACTTTGGACATATAAAACCTGTGTGATCCACTTTTAACAGGCAGTTTTAGGCACTTTTTTGACACAATACCGGCGCTGCTAATCTAACAGCAAATGAAACCTTTAGCTTTAGCAAGCTAGCTAGCAACCATAACTCTAATAAAGTCGTAGCTATCAAATCTAACCTGATGGCTCCATGTTACACTTATTTATGCGTATTTAACCAAACAACATGTGGAAGTTACTGCACAAGTTCACCTGCAGCGTGATGTGGCTGGAACACTTACAATAGCGGGTCGTGCTAGCTGGCAGCAAGGCCCATAACTTGGCACAGCGCGCAGAGAGCTGGCTAACCACCGAGCGACCTGTCCTCACCGAGCACCGGATCTTCTTTACCGAACACTAACGTACAAACCGGTGAGCCGAGCGGCGGAAATAAACCGAACACCGCCGCTGTTGCACCGAGCGGACACGGCGGCACAACTCTCCGTCTTTCAATCAACAATGTAGCCTCCCCTGAAGCTAAGCTAACGACGCTAGCAGCTACACTCCGCTAGCTGCTAACAAGCACACATTTCCATTCACCTTGCCGACCCGGAGCTCTTTACAGACGGCGCTGCTGCGTGAACACCCGCCCTCTCCCGCTGGTGTCGGTTCGGACGGTCGACAGTGAACAGTGGATGGTATTAATTCAGCCGCTATGGCGGAGAAAATTCAACACCCCGCACCGCACAGCCAGAGCGGCCATTACCAGACACGTCATCAACGGGCGACGAACGTGAGGAGGGAAAAGCCGCGCAGAGAGTGACGGAGGACAGATCTGAGACCAGTGAGGTGTCAGAGTGGGGACTGATATTAGAAATAAATCTGATCTGAGACCGGTGATTTATAATATAATATAATATAATATAATATAATATAATATAATATAATATAATATAATATAATATAATCCGTTTGTTATTCAGAGATTCTTAGACTAGTTAGATTAGTAGGAAAGAATTCAAGGTAAGCTAATACAGCATATTATTAGCCTTTTAAACACATAATAATGCTTGTTTTAAAAACTTATTAGCTATGAGGTTACCATATTAGTTGACAGTGTGCATAATTTATCAGACATCTAACATTAGAAAGGTTAAAGTCTTTAAATATTAACGTGTTGTTGTCTCTGCGTCACCATGTTTTAAACGTTTTACTGCCTTTTTAATGTTTTATTACATTTTTGATGATTTCTTTTGCATTTTTATGTCTTTTCTAAAAAAAAGTTTTCTGTCTTTTTATGTGTGTTAATGTATTTTCTGAAGTCTTACTGTCTATTCTATGTATTATTGTCTTCTCCAGTGCAAAATAGGCATGTCTGTGTGAGTTAGCAAGCTTTTCTTTGCTGTTGACAGATAGATTAGATTATAATTAATAAGAAATAACAAACAGTTCTCTGTAATTATGACTTCTGCTGACACGTCATGAAGATACTCTGAGTCCCGGTTCTGTCATTAAAGCTCATTTAAAACAGTTTTATTCTACTTTATTTACAGTGTTAGTGTTTGATATTATGTCGGAGCTGAAAACACACCTGGAAGCTTTAATAGGATCCGGAGTGGACGGACATTAACAGGCTGGTTTGTCTGTACAGTCACTTGATTATTGATTAGTTATTGATCAGGAAGCTTGTCTGCAGATGATTACACAGCAGGGTGAGGAAGAGATACATGGTTTTATCTGATAAAAACAGTTCAAACTCCTTTTGATAGTGAATGAAGTCAGTCTCAGTCTCAGAGAACATTATTATTTTTATTATATATATATATGCTTTATTATTCCTGGAGGAAATTGTTAGTTTTTTCACAAACCCCAGTGGGTGTCAGAGCTCAGGGTCAGCCACACGGCGCCCCCGGACCAGGAGGGGTTAAGGGCCCCGGGGGGTCGATCCTCTGACCTTCTGATCAGCAGGGACCTAACCTGTTGCGCCACCACTGCCCCGACGTTCAAGAGGCTTCATCTGATTAAAGCTCAGCGACACAAAACAGCCTGAAAGCATCAGGAAACATCAGGATTTAATCTATTTTACTTTTTAACTGTGATTTTTCCATTAATTTACTTTTATTTTATAGATTTTATTACAGATAATAACTAGAAAAAATTACAGAAAGAAGCAATAATTAAGAAAATATTGATTGTGACTCTATAATATTAAAAAAATAAGCATTCCTGGTATTTAAAGGTAAATCTATAATAAAACATGGAGATTTTGTTTTATTTAATCGTGCATCTGTCGTGAATAAAAAGATAAATAGTTCTATGTGTGCAGAGCTCAGCTGTTAGCAGACATGAACACATGAGTCCTGACAGGATCGAAACTGGAGGCATCAGGAGGAAACGAACCGTCAGGAGCCACGAAGAGGAGGAACGTCAAGCTGGACAACAGAGGACACGTGACTTCCTCTCAGAGTTTCAAAATAATGTGCATCTGTGGCTCTTAGCTGCATCACGCACAGCAGCGATGATCAGACAGAAGCCTGCAGATGAAAGCTGAAGCCTGATTTTTAGATTTCACTAAATATTATCTGAAGTAACAGTTTAAAATACTGTTTGTCATTTTTCAGCCCTTATTTTATCTGTGATTTTGTACATCTGTAAGCTAACAGAACAAGGAATAAAAGAACTGTAAATTATCCTTAACAAACTGTCAGAAATGTTTGTGTGTTTTGTTGTTGTTTTATATTTTTTACAGTGCAGCTGCTGTTATTTATGAGTCACCCTTTTAGTAAAATTAATATGAGATATTATGAAGCCCTTAAAAAGTCATAATATATGTACATATAATATATGAATGATGTTTTCCAGCCTTCTTAAATGTTGTTTTGAATGTATTTTTGTATTTTTGCTCTTTTTAATGATCGACTGTCTTTCTAATATTTTATCTTTGTTCATGTTTTTATCTTTTCTAAATGTTTTATGTATTTTCTGATGTTTACTCAGAGCTGGAAAAACGTCCACCTGCTCAGTTTCTTCACTAACAGTCTGTTGAGAATTAAAAGCTACTATAACAGAGCTGACGCTGGACTTTTACTGTTTATTTAAACAGTAAAAGTGTGTTTAAATGTTAAATGTAAAAATAAAAAAACAGACTAAAACTTTCAATAACGTCTCCATCAAATGTCTGTATATTCTTATTTATTTTTTAAAAAAATACTGTATTAAAAGCAGCAAAAATAATCCTTATATTTTACAATATTTACACTATTTTATTTGCTATTATTTAAAAATTTAAAATAAGTATATTAAAGGTTGAAAAAATGTTGAGTATTTTTTTTTATGTCATTTTAAATATTATTCCTGTTTTGCAAAATACAAGTATTATCTAGAATAAATAATCCATATGTTGATTTTGAAATAGTAAAATATAAACAGGCTCAAACTCTAAATTACTTCCTCTTTAATAATCTGTATTTTTACAAATAGTATTCTACACTTTTACAACATTTTCCTGTGTAATTACAGTTGATTTAAATCAGCTTAAAATACAATTACTTTTTAAAGATTTGCTGTCATTTTAAAGAAAAAAAAAATTTATTAAGGATTAAAAATGATGAAAAATTATGTCAAACTGTTTTAAATTTTATATTTTACTGTTTTTTTAAAAATTACGGATAATAACTACTAAAATCACAGAAAAAGAGACGCGTTTACATGACTGTAAAAAAAATGACAGTATTGCACAGTTTTTAATATTTCTACATCTTTTTAAAATATTATTATTATTATTATTTCAAATAATAATTAATAATAAATTAATTAATTTAATTAATGTATTTTAACAGTTAATAATTATAAATTATAATTAATATTATGAATTAGATTGTTATGATTAATATAAATTATTATTTTATTTTTAATTTTTTTTAATGTCCTTGCTGCCAGATTTTTACTGCTTTTTTAAATTGATTTTTTTCCCTACGGTGTAATTTGTGAATGTCCTTTCCGTCCTCAATAATCATAATCTATATAATTACATCCACATTTATTTGCTGATCATATTTTGTAATATTGAACTAAATCTCCAAAGTTATCAAACGACTGTAGTGGAGTAAAAGTAGAATATAGCAGAAAAACTCCAGTAAATCACCGCTAAGTCAAAGCTGTACTTGAGTAAAAGTACTTGTAGACTTTAATTATCATCACATCAACATATTCAGTCAGGGGAAGTGGCTTTAACTGATCGGTGTCTTTGGTTTCATCCTCTGACACGTCCAGAACCATTTACTGTGCTTTTATTTTGAAGGCCCCGGCTCCGCTCTGACTGCAGTTGATGGTTAAATGACGAAGCAGCAGCAGCTCAGAGGTCTGAGTGGAGACTCGGTCAAAGCCTGATCAGCTGCCGACCTGCAGCCAGGAGAGGAGATCATCTGGTCCATTGTGTGGACAGAAACTCAGGACTGAAGGAGGTTCTGGAGGAAGAGGTGCCAAGACTGGGCAGGTAGAGGCTTTTATTTTCTAAAGCAGCTCAGAGAGAAGAATTAGAAGTTTGACTTTAATCAGGAGCCAGTGGGCAGCATCCATTTATTCTATATGCATGAATCAGAATCAGGTTTATTGACACGTAGGTTTGATTTGATTTAATGTTTTGGTGCTTAACATGAAATAGTTAAAATATTTTAAATTAAATGTTTTAAAGACACATAGAAAGATTTAAAAAGCAGGACAATAGAAATGAACTGCAGCAAATCCAGTGGGAGTCATGAGAAGTGAGAGAAACGTTGACAGCCTGCAGGAATGAGTGGATTTATCCTCCTTAAAGTGTGTAAACGGTCATGTGTGGTGAGAAGGGCTGGATGTGATCAGTGATGGTCCTGGTGAATAAACTGAAGGAGGCAGGAGTTGATCTGAGGGACTCCTGAAGAGATGAATGGATTCTTCTGATCCGTCTGTTGGTTCTGTTCATGTCAACGATCCTCTTGTCCAACATAAGAACACGCATGTTTATAAGTACATGTATGTAAAGAACATCATCAGTGTGTTTTAACTCAGACACCTGCCTTCATTCATTCATTCATTCATTCATTCACTGAGCAGCTGGACGTTTGTTTGTTTGTTTGTTTGTTTGTTTGTCTTCCAGCAGTTTTTTTCTACACTGTAAAAACTGAATCTTCAAAAATAAATAACTGTGAAAATCAGGAATCAAGACGTAACACAGAACGGAGGGAGACTGTGACGTAGACGAAACCGAGCGTCTGTAAATAGTGATGGTTAAATAAAGTGCAACGGAGGAGTTTAAGGTTACACTGTAAAACAACTAATGAATGCTGTGGATGTGGACTTTTTTCACAGTCAGCAGGTTTTTTTTTAAGTTTTTTTGTGATTTTCACTAAATATTATCAGTAGTTTAACAAAACAGGATAAAAATCTGTGACATTTAAAATATTATTAATTATAATATTATTTTTTTTTCTTTCAATTAGCAGCAAATTTCTGTAAAATAAAGATATTTTTCAGCTGATTTAAAAAAAGTTTAAAAAAAAAACTGTATAATGTTCAGAATCAGTGTTTGTAAAATATAGATTTTGGATTTGGATGTTATTTACAGTTTCTGTTTCTAATATCTGTAATTAAATAAAACAGGTACAATTTGAATATTTAAAAATAAATAAATAAATAAATAACAGCAAATATCTGTAGAATAATGAGGTTTTTGTTGATGTAAATACAGTTTTAAAAAAAATAGTGCAATTTTATGGTTTAATGGTTTTTTAACATTTAAAAAGAAAGAAAAAAGTAATTTGTCCATCTATGAAAATAAACAAATAAACCTTTTTTCTGTGATTTTACTTTTTACCATCCATAATTTAACAAAACAAGTAAAATCTGTATTTTATGTTTAAAAATAGCAAATATCTGTAAAATTCTGCTTTTTCTGATGTAAATACAGTTAAAAGTAATTAAAAAATTAAATGATAAATAAATAAAAAATAGTAAAAACAGTAATTTGACATTTATTAAATTTTTTAGAATATATCTTTTTTCTGTTATTTTACTTGTTATAATCCATAATTTAACAAAACAAGGAAAATGTGTAAAATCACAGATTAAAATTATTTAAATAAATTGTTTAGCATTTTAAATTTTTGCTGTACTTTTTTTTTTAAATAGTCAGGAAATATTGGTAAAATAATGCCATTTTTGCTGATGTAAAAACAGTTTTAAAAAGTAATATCAAGGTAAATGTTGAAAAAACAAAAAGAGAAATTAAATATTTTTTTCTGGGATTTTAATTTTTATCATCCATAATTTAACAAAACAAGAAAAATCTCTTAAAAATCACAGTTTAAAATTAATTAAATAAATCATTTTAAATCTTGTTATACTTTTAAAAAACTAATCAGCATGTATCAGTAACAATAATGTCATTTTCTGCTGCTGTAAAAACAGTTAAAATAAACACTAAGCAGCCTGTCGTCCTCTGGTTTCCTCTATAAACAGACTGAATCACATCTTTGTTTTTGCTGCGTCCCAGAAGGAGGAAGACCTGAACCAGGACTTAACTCAGGCAGGAAACAGAGGGGGGCTGACGTTTTAATTTGAAGGAGAAACAAACTGAAGCACAGAAGGTTCTCGGATTAAATTCAGATGAATCCTGAGTGTGAAATAGAAAACAGTCGGTCTGGTCTGCTGAGAGAGAAACGACCTGCAGGTGTTTATTACCAGAGATCAGCCGCTGCTTCGCTTCATGCATACAGATTAATAGAAACCAGAGTTGGTTCTCACTGAGCTCCAAACAGCGTCTGGGTGTTTTTCCTCGCTGTGGTTCGTTTTTCACTGCAGTATAAATAAAGTCCTGAACCTCCGTGGAAACAGAACAATCATCAGGAAGGAGAGAGAGCTCAGGGAACGATGGACAGAATCATAAAAACACCAAAAGACTGGAGCTTAGGGAGAATTTATTTAACAGAAATAGAAAAATCCTGAACTCTGAGTGTCCACAAACGTCTCTACGTACCATAGATCCAGATGTTCCACCATGCTGGATGTATCTCCAACCACTGTCTCCTCTGTTCACTGTTTCTGAGCCGTGCTGCATTTATTTATTGATCCACTATGTCATATTGTCCTCTCAGTATCTGCTCAGTGGAAACACTGCCTGCAGTTCAACCTGGAAACTCTCATTTTTGTTACGTGACTGTCGGTCACAGCTGAGTCAGTCTTGGTTTCACTTTTGCACCAAGGAGAGGAGAATTTTTTTGTTTTTTATAGAATCTGTTTCATTTAAACGGTGTATTTTTGATCATTTTTTAAATAAGACTGTGGAATAAAAGGATTCTGAGTTTCTCGTGATCTCTGCTCTGTGGAAACACTGCCTGCAGTTCAACCTGGACACTCTGAGTTTGAGTGTGTGTTAGTGTGTTTTAGTGTGTGTTACTGTGTGTTAGTGTGTTAGTGTGTGTTGGTGTGTGTTTTAGTGTGCGTTAGTGTGTTTTAGTGTGTTAGTGTTTTAGTGTGTGTTTTAGTGGGTGTTTTAGTGTATGTGATAGTGTGTGTTGGTGTGTGTTAGTGTGGGTTAGTGTGTGTTAGTGTGTGATAGTGTGTGTTGGTGTGTGTTACTGTGTGTTGGTGTGTGTTACTGTATGTGATAGTGTGTGTTGGTGTGTGTTACTGTATGTGATAGTGTGTGTTGGTGTGTGTTACTGTGTGTTGGTGTGTGTTACTGTGTGTGATAGTGTGTGTTGGTGTGTGTTACTGTGTGTTGGTGTGTGTTAGCGTGTGTTAGTATGTGTTAGTCTGTGTTTTAGTGTGTGTTACTGTGTGTTGGTGTGTGTTACTGTGTGTTGGTGTGTGTTACTGTGTGTTGGTGTGTGTTACTGTGTGTTGGTGTGTGTTACTGTATGTGATAGTGTGTGTTGGTGTGTGTTACTGTATGTGATAGTGTGTGTTGGTGTGTGTTACTGTGTGTTGGTGTGTGTTACTGTATGTGATAGTGTGTGTTGGTGTGTGTTACTGTGTGTGATAGTGTGTGTTGGTGTGTGTTACTGTATGTGATAGTGTGTGTTGGTGTGTGTTAGCGTGTGTTAGTATGTGTTAGTGTGTGTTACTGTATGTGATAGTGTGTGTTAGTGTGTGATAGTTTGTGTTACTGTGTGTTGGTGTGTGTTACTGTATGTGATAGTGTGTGTTGGTGTGTGTTACTGTATGTGATAGTGTGTGTTGGTGTGTGTTCCTGTGTGTTGGTGTGTGTTACTGTGTGTTAGCGTGTGTTAGTGTGTGTTAATATGTGTTAGTGTGTGTTTTAGTGTGTGTTAGTGTGTTTTAGTGTGTTTTAGTGTTTTAGTGTATGTTTTAGTGTTTTAGTGTGTGTTAGTGTGTGTTGGTGTGTGTGATAGTTTGTGTTGGTGTGTTTTAGTGTGTTTTAGTGTTTTAGTGTGTTTTAGTGTGTGTTACTGTGTGTTGGTGTGTGTTACTGTATGTGTTAGTGTATGTGTTAGTGTGTGATAGTTTGTGTTAGTGTGTGTGTTAGTGTATGTGTTAGTGTGTGATAGCTTGTGTTAGTGTGTGTGTTAGTGTATGTGTTAGTGTGTGATAGTTTGTGTTAGTGTGTGTGTTAGTGTATGTGTTAGTGTGTGATAGTTTGTGTTAGTGTGTGTGTTAGTGTATGTGTTAGTGTGTGATAGTTTGTGTTAGTGTGTGTGTTAGTGTGTGTTAGTGTGTGATAGTTTGTGTTAGTGTGTGTTAGTGTGTGTTAGTGTGTGTTGGTGTGTGTTAGTGTGTGTTAGTGTGTGTTAGTTTGTGTTAGTGTGTGTTAGTGTGTGTTAGTATGTGTTAGTCTGTGTTTTAGTGTGTGTTACTGTGTGTTGGTGTGTGTTACTGTGTGTTGGTGTGTGTTACTGTGTGTTGGTGTGTGTTACTGTGTGTTGGTGTGTGTTACTGTATGTGATAGTGTGTGTTGGTGTGTGTTACTGTATGTGATAGTGTGTGTTGGTGTGTGTTGTGGTGTGTGTTACTGGTATGTGACAGTGTGTGTTGGTGTGTACTACTGTGTGATAGTGTGTGTTGGTGTGTGCTTACTGTATGTGATAGTGTGTGTTGGTGTGTGTTAGCGTGTGTTAGTGCTGTGTTAGGTGTGTTACTGTATGTGATAGTGTGTAAGTGTGTGATAGTGTGTGTGTGTTGGTGTGTGTACTGTATGTGATAGTGTGTGTGTGTGCACTGTATGTGATAGTGTGTATTGTGTGTGTCCTGTGTGTTGGTGTGTGTTACTGTGTGTTAGCGTGTGTTAGTGTGTGTTAATATGTGTTAGTGTGTGTTTTAGTGTGTGTTAGTGTGTTTTAGTGTGTTTTAGTGTTTTAGTGTATGTTTTAGTGTTTTAGTGTGTGTTAGTGTGTGTTGGTGTGTGTGATAGTTTGTGTTGGTGTGTTTTAGTGTGTTTTAGTGTTTTAGTGTGTTTTAGTGTGTGTTACTGTGTGTTGGTGTGTGTTACTGTATGTGTTAGTGTATGTGTTAGTGTGTGATAGTTTGTGTTAGTGTGTGTGTTAGTGTATGTGTTAGTGTGTGATAGCTTGTGTTAGTGTGTGTGTTAGTGTATGTGTTAGTGTGTGATAGTTTGTGTTAGTGTGTGTGTTAGTGTATGTGTTAGTGTGTGATAGTTTGTGTTAGTGTGTGTGTTAGTGTATGTGTTAGTGTGTGATAGTTTGTGTTAGTGTGTGTGTTAGTGTGTGTTAGTGTGTGATAGTTTGTGTTAGTGTGTGTTAGTGTGTGTTAGTGTGTGTTGGTGTGTGTTAGTGTGTGTTAGTGTGTGTTAGTTTGTGTTAGTGTGTGTTAGTGTGTGTTGGTGTGTGTTAGTGTGTGTTAGTGTGTGTTAGTGTGTGTTAGTGTGTGTTGGTGTGTGTTAGTGTGTGTTAGTGTGTGTTAGTGTGTGTTGGTGTGTGTTAGTGTTTTAGTAGATTTTTGAGCTGGACTTTTACATTTTTAATTTTGTTTTTTACAGTCAACATGTGAATTAATACAAATTGTCTGTAATTTAATAAAACAGGGAAAATCTGCAAAATTTAGTCCAAACTATTATTTACCACTTTTTGAAACCCTGATATACAAAAAAGTAAAATGACAACATTTCTTGCTGATTTAAATACATTAAAAAATAAAGTATTTTTTATTACTATTTGTAAAAATACAGATTTAATTTAATTTTATTTAATTATTATTTTATTTTATTTCATTTAGTTTTGGATGGCTGTTTACAATTAACGTGTAAATTAACATGTTTTTCTGTGTTTAACTGGATATTTCCTTTAACTTAACTGAAAAAATCTGTAAAATCAGAGTTTAAACAATTATTTGCCATTTTTAAAATCATTTATATACTTTTTTCCACACTACTGCAAATATCTGAAAAATATTAGCTTTTATATTTCAGACGACGACACCGGCTGCTGCTTCCTCTCAGATTCAACCTCCAGGAGCTTCACTTGACTCCGTTAGCTTTAGCTTCTTGTTTCCGAGCAGCATTAATCTGATCGTGGACACCTGAAGGGAACCACGGAGAGGTTCTGCATGTGTATGTGGGCGGTTGACATTTGTCCAATTACTTAAACTCACTTCCTGTTTCTAGGTGACTCCCCGAGGGCCGATTGGTGTTTGGAGGGTAGCGAAGGTCGATGACACGAGTGAACATCAAAGACGAGACGACAGCTGATGCATCTGTTGAAACTGGTTGTAGTTCCGGGTTTCAATGCGAGCCGACGTTCTAAATGAAGAAGAAAAAACATGGCGGCCTTACGGAGTCGCGGCCTTCGTCGTTTGACCGAATGAACGCGACCTTAGACTAAGAACCGCCAACATGGCCGACAACGTCAGCTCCAGGGTCGACACTCCGACCAACATCTCTCTGAGCGCCAGCGTCTCCGAGTCTCTGGAGTACAAGACGGTGTCGGTGTTCCTGGTTCTGCTGGTTTGCTGCGTGGGCATCGTGGGGAACATCATGGTGGTTCTGGTGGTTCTGACCGCCCGCCACATGAGGACGCCCACCAACTGCTACCTGGTGAGTCTGGCCATCGCCGACCTGACGGTTCTGGTGGCGGCCGGGCTGCCCAACATCTCCGACAGCCTGACCGGAACCTGGAACTTCGGACACGCCGGGTGTTTGGGCATCACCTACCTGCAGTACCTGGGCATCAACGTATCGTCCTGCTCCATCACCGCCTTCACCGTGGAGAGGTAAGGGACTATCACCAGCTGGTCCTGGAGGTCTGGTTCCACTGGAGAACGTTCTTCCAGCTGCTCACAGGTTCTAGTATTTTAAGGTCAAAGAACGTCTTAAAGTTCTTCAACATTTCCAGCAATGTTCCTACGAGGTTAGAAGTGAACCAAGACTTTAGCTGCAACATTCAGAGGATGTTTGGAGAACGTTGTCAGGAACATAGACTATGTTCCACTGCTGGATCTGAAATAATGTATTATGCTTTAAATTATTCTCCTACTTTAGAGAAGAATATTGGACTTGTCACTGCGCTGTAATTATATAACGTTCAAGGAATGTTCTGCCCCTCAAGCTTTTAATGCACCACATCATAAACAGGGTTGCACTCATACACGGTTTAGAGCGCGGTTTCCTTGTCAGGGATCGAGGAAACTCAGTAATAGGGAGATAATGGTGGCTTTTCACACACATGGCGTTGCTGGTGGCGTCCGGCCCCCTCTAGGACTGGGGCGGTGGGGATGGACCAATGTCTGGTGCACCGTGGCTTGGGGTTCCCCGGGGTCTGGAGGTGATGGTCTTGGAGGGGGGGATCTCCTGCATGTCTGGCGGGTCCTCTGATGCTGTGGCTCTTGTTGGGTTGGGGGCTGGATTTGCCTTCCTGGCGGTTGCCGTGGCTGTGGTGCTGGCTGGCTGCGGGTAGTGGCTAAGCTCCAGTTGGGGTCCATGGGTCCACTGCACTTCCTCGGCGCCTGGTGCTGGGGGTATGTGGGGCGCCTTCCAGTTGGCGGCGCTGACTCCCTGCCCACTCACGCTCTCTGGGCCCAGCCTCGGTTTCCTCTGGCTGGCTCCCGGTGGCGGCCTGCTTGGGGTAGGGCTGGCGGCCTTCCCTACGGTGGGGTGCTTGGCCCCTGTGTCTGGCCTCCCGGGCTACGGGGGGCCTCCCGCTTCCTCGGGGGTGGGCGGGTTGGGTGGGGTGGCTGGAGATGGGCATGGGCTGGCGGGTGGGCCCTCGTGCCCCGTGCCCTCTGAGCTTGTCTTTGGCGCCCTGGGGGTGTCGGTTTCTGCCTCCTCTTGGTCTCTGGGTCCGCATGCTTGTCTGTGGCCAGGGTGGTCTTCTGGGTGATGCCTCCTGGAAGCTCCCCGGCCTGGTGTGTGGGGGCACTTGGCCGGCCTGGCCCTGCTGACTCGCGGTAGTCGCTCTGGGGTTCGACACACATATACGTTTGTTCAGGGCTTACCAACTCCTGCCAAGTTGTTAAAGGATCACTCTGTACAAAGTTCTTCTGAATGACGTTTCCCCAATGAAACATTCAGAAAACATTCTACAGATTTGTCCTGGAACACGGGCCTCCAGGATGTAAAGGGCTGAATAGGAATAAGCTATGGAGCACTGAGCTAATTTAGGTTCCTCACATTCCTCACATATGAGATCCGTCCGTCGTCGCCCGCAAAGAACCACATTAATATTCCGACCTCTCCGTGCTCTTTCAGTCTTCATGCCACCTGCATGCATGAATAATGAATGAAAGGCTTCACACACAGCTGCATATGAGCGTCTGGACGTTGTTTCAACCTCAGAGTGATATCGGCTTAATTAAAGTGTTGGAATTCACAGTCAGTCTGACCCTGAGTGTTCTCCGGTTTGCAGGTACATCGCTATCTGCCACCCAATGAAGGCTCAGACGGTCTGCACGGTGTCGAGGGCGAAGAGGATCATCACCGGCGTTTGGATCTTCACCTGTGTCTACTGCATGCTGTGGTTCTTCCTGGTGGACATCCAGGTCAGAGGAACACTTTATTCCACGCTTGACTTCCTTTTCCTGCCTCTTCATGCTTCTACTTCACCGTAGTTCAGAGAAAAACACCTTTTACTGTTCTGCAACTCATGTGATGCCCGAGGAATGTTCCGCAAACGTTTGTTGTGGGTGTGGGGAACATTCCCTGAAGTTTCTGTTGAGGTTTCACAAAATAACCTTCGGGGAACGTTCTCTCAAAGTTTCTGGACAGTTGGTTGGAGATGTCAGATATGAAACTTCAGGGAACTTAGCCTGAAGGTTTCCTGAAGGCTCTCTTGAGGAATACTATCTTGATTTTTCACTAGGTGACATAACAAATGTGCCTCGAATGTCATTTGAGGAAGCTTTTAGGCAGCCTGTAGGGAACATTCCCTTAATGTTCCCCGGGGGTTCTTTTAAGTGAGCATTCCCTAAAGGTTCTCTTGAAGTTTCACAAAATAACCTTCAGTGAAACGTCAGGATTTTACCCTGAAGGCTCCATGAAGGTTCCTTAGAGGTCCTTCAAAGTTTCATGAACGTTCCCTGAAGTTTTATTAAAGTTTCTCAAAATAGTCAGTGACACTTCAGGGAACTTACCGTAATGATTCCATTAAGATTCTCTCGAGGTTTAACAAAATAACCTTGAAGAAATGCTCCCTAAACGTTCCCTGAAATGTATTATGAGGTTTTACAAAGTAACCTTTAGGAGATGTTCCTTTAGGGTTTCATGAAGGTTCCCTGAAGGTTTTACAAAATTTTCTTCTGTGAAACTTCAGGGAACTTACACTGAGGTTTCCATTAAGATTCCCTGAAGGTTCTCTTTAAGTTTCACAAAATAACCTTCAGTGAAACATCAGGATCTTACCCTGAAGGCTCCATGAAGGTTCCTTAGAGGTCCTTCAAAGTTTCATGAACGTTCCCTGAAGTTTAATTAAAGTTTCACAAAATAGTCTCCTGTGATACGTCAGGGAACTTACATTGAGCGTTCTGTTAAGGTTACCTGTAGGTTCTTCTAAGGTTTCACAAAATGGCCTTCAGTGGCACTTCAGGGAAGTTAATGGCAAGGGTTGAAGACGGTTCCCTGAAGTTTCTTTGAATGTTTCACAAAATTACCTTCAGTGACACTTCAGGGAACTTACCGTATGATTCCATTAAGATTCTCTCGAGGTTTCACAAAACAACCTTGAAGAAATGCTCCCTAAACGTTCCCTGAAATGTATTATGAGGTTTTACAAAGTAACCTTTCGGAGATGTTCCTTTAATGTTTCATGAAGGTTCCCTGAAGGTTTTACAAAATTTTCTTCTGTGAAACTTCAGGGAACTTACACTGAGGTTTCTATTAAGATTCCCTGAAGGTTCTCTTGAAGTTTCACAAAATAACCTTCAGTGAAACATCAGGATCTTACCCTGAAGGCTCCATGAAGGTTCCTTAGAGGTCCTTCAAAGTCTCATGAAAGTTCCCTGAAGTTTCTGTTGAGGTTTCACAAAATAACCTTCGGGGAATGTTCCATCAAAGTTTCTGGACAGTTGGTTGGAGGTGTCAGATATGAAACTTCAGGGAACTTAGCCTGAAGGTTTCCTGAAGGTTCTCTTGAGGAACACTATCTTGATTTTTCACTAGGTGACCTAACGAATGTGCCTTGAATGTCATTTTAGGAAGCTTTTAGGCAGCCTGTAGGGAACATTCCCTTAATGTTCCCTGGGGGGTTCTTTTAAGTGAGCATTCCCTAAAGGTTCTCTTGAAGTTTCACAAAATAACCTTCAGTGAAACGTCAGGACCCTACCCGGAAGGCTCCATGAAGGTTCCTTAGAGGTCCTTCAAAGTTTCATGAACGTTCCCTTAAGTTTTATTAAAGTTTCTCAAAATAGTCAGTGACACTTCAGGGAACTTACCGTAATGATTCCATTAAGATTCTCTCAAAGTTTCATAAAATAACCTTGAAGAAATGCTCCCTAAACGTTCCCTGAAATGTGTTATGAGGTTTTACAAAGTAACCTTTAGGAGATGTTCCTTTAAGGTTTCATGAAGGTTCCCTGAAGGTTTTACAAAATTTTCTTCTGTGAAACTTCAGGGAACTTACACTGAGGTTTCCATTAAGATTCCCTGAAGGTTCTCTTTAAGTTTCACAAAATAACCTTCAGTGAAACATCAGGAACTTACCCTGAAGGCTCCATGAAGGTTCCGTAGAGGTCCTTTAAAGTTTCATGAACGTTCCCTGAAGTTTTATTAAAGTTTCACAAAATAGTCTCCTGTGATACGTCAGGGAACTTACATTGAGCGTTCCATTAAGGTTACCTGAAGGTTCTCTTAAGGTTTCACAAAATGGCCTTCAGTGACACTTCAGGGAAGTTAATGGTAAGGGTTGAAGACGGTTCCCTGAAGTTCCTTTGAATGTTTCACAAAATTACCTTCAGTGACACTTCAGGGAACTTACCATAATGATTCCATTAAGATTCTCTCGGGGTTTCACAAAACAACCTTGAAGAAATGCTCCCTAAACGTTCCCTGAAATGTATTATGAGGTTTTACAAGGTAATCTTTAGGAGATGTTCCTTTAAGGTTTCATAAAGGTTCCCTGAAGGTTTTACAAAATTACACTTAGGGTTCCATTAAGGTTCCCTAAAGGTTCTCTTGAAGTTTTACAAAGTAACCTTCAGTGAACTTTGATTCAAAGTTTCATGAAGATTCCCCGAAGTCCTACTGAGGTTTTAAAAAAATAACCTTGAAGGTTGCATGAAGGTTTTTAAAGGTTTCCTTAAGGTACACAAGACATCCTTCAGGGGATCTTTCCTGAAGGTTTACACAAGGTTCTCTTGAGGTTTTACAAAATAACTTTAGGTGAAACTTTAGGGAATGTATCTTGAAAGTTCTCTGAAGGTTCTTCTAAGGTTTCAAAGAATAACCTTGAGTGTAACTTCAAGGAACGTTCCCTTAAGGTTGCCTGTAGGTGCACTGAAGGTTTCACAAGACAGCCTTCGGGGGATGTTTCCGAAGGTTCTCTTGAGGGTTCATAAAATAACTTTAGATGAAACTTTAGGGGATATATCTTGAAAGTTCTCTGAAGGTTCTCCTAAGGTTCCCAGGATAACCTAAAGAGAAACTTCAAGGAACGTTCCCTTAAGGTTGCATGAAGGTTTTTAAAGGTGTCTTTAAGGTTACACAAGACGACCTTTAGGTGATCTTTCCTGAAGGTTTCCCCAAGGTTCTCTTGAGGTTTCACAAAATAACTTTAGGGGAAACTTTAAGGGAATGTATCTTGAAAGTTCTCTGAAGGTTCTTCTAAGGTTTCACAAAATAACCTAAAGTGAAACCTTTAAGGAAACATTCCCTCAGGGTTGCATGAAGGTTTTTAAAGTTTTCTTTAAGGTTACACAAGACAATCTTTAGGGAATCTTTCCTGAAGGTTTTCCCAAGGTTCTCTTGACGTTTCACAAAATAACTTTAGGGGAAACTTTAGGGAATGTATCTTAAAGGTTCTCTGAAGGTTCTCCTAAGGTTTCACAGGATAAACTAAAGTGAAACTTCAAGGAACGTTTCCTTAAGGTTGCCTGTAGGTGCCATGAAGGTTTCTCAAGACAGTCTTTGGGGGAGGAGGTTGCATGAAGGTTATCTTGGGGTTTTACAAAGTAACCTTCAGTGAACTTTCCTTTAAGGTCTCATGAGGATTCCCTCAAGTCCTACTGAAGTTTCATAAAATAACCCTCTGAAAAACTTTATGAAACATTCTCTGAAGGTTGCATGAAGGTTTTCAAAGGTTTCTTTTAGGTTACACCTTCAGGGGATCTTTCCAGAAGGTTTCCCCAAGGTTCTCCTAAGGTTTCACAACATAACCTTTGGAGAGCGTTCCTTAAAGGTTGCGTGAAGGTTACTATTTGCAGAGTACAGCAGGTAAATGTGGTTAAACTACAGTGATTGTGTGATACTTAATAACCTTTACTTCGGGGTTGAGAAGAATAAGACCACCAGGACGACAGAGCAGGTTATTATATGTCACGTATGTATATTTGTACATGTTTTCAGACGTCCCTCAGCGGACACAGTGTCTCAGTGGGAACATGAGTCATGATCGTCTGTGATTTCAAGGAGCTGTTCTGTACAAATGCGGGTGAAATTGCAGCTTTTAAAGAGCCGTGTTCCATCTCAGAGTGGGGTCATTATGTGGGAACATCATTAGACGCCGCTGAGCTCCGCCTGGTTATTACCTCCATCGTGTCTGTCCGTCAGGTCGGAGAGGACGGCCACCAGCAGTGTGGATACAGAGTGAAGAGGGAGCTCTACCTGCCCATCTACCTCATCGACTTCGCCATCTTCTACGTGATCCCGCTGCTGCTCGCCATCGTGCTGTACGGCCTCATAGCGCGAGTCCTCTACCTCAGGTACACGAAGAACAGCGTTGCAAAGCGCTACATGGCGTCTGAAACACTTTCACCTGGGGGGGAGTCGAATCGTAAACTCAGCTGATGGGTTCGGAGCGCTTAGGAATTAGGATTTCTCTGTCTCATGCGTTTTGGTTTGACAGATGTGTAAATGTTAATTTCTGTAGGGTCCATTTAAGAAAACGTTACATACAAGATGAACAACATTAATAACGGACGCCTTTTAATATGTTAAACTGCTCTAATTAGGGCCCAAGCACTACAGTGTAAGGACCCTATTGTTCCCTTAGTGTTTCTTTGGCGGTTTCTTTTTCTTACGCCACTTTGAACCCCAATTTGACCCCCTAAACATGCTCAAAAACTCCCCAAATTTGGCACACCCATCAGGACTGGTGAAGAATTTAATATTTTGGGGGAATTACACATATGAATGGCTAAATGACTCAATAGCGCCACCTTGAAAATTGAGCTTTAGTGGAGTTAATACGGCTAGTTTCACGTAAACTCATGAAATTTGGTACACAGGTATAGTAGCCCGAGACAAAAACATTCCTGCTTTTGAAACTTCAACAAAGCTCCACGGCGCCCCCTAGAAAACGTGGTGCGTAGGCGTTGGAATTTAACAAACTCCTCCCAAGATTTTTATCTGATCTTCACCAAATTCGCTGTGTGGCATTTAGACCATCCAGGATTAAAATTTATTAAAATCTCGTGGCTGCATCGCACGGTGTGGGCGTGGCATGGCGGCCATTTTGAACAAAATTGCCATATGGAACGAAATGGGTTTTGGAGGTGAAGGGATCCACCTAATATCACCAAATCCACACAAATCGTTATTAATCTCAAGAACTAAAGTTTGATATACAATTCAGGAATGGGCGTGGTCAAACGGCTCCACAGCGCCCCCTACAAATATTCAAATACTCATATAAAATCACTGCTTTATCCTACAAACATGAAAATTGGTACACACATATAGTATCCCAAGACCAGCAGATTTGCACAGTCGAAATTCCAATCGGCTCTACGGCGCCCCCTAGACAAGGTCATGTGGAGAGGAGTGCGGTGATGAGCGAGGGCCCGTCCAACGCTGCTTGCAGCTTTAATTAGTCATTATCTTAGCAACTATCTAAGACAGGGGTACCCAATCCTGGTCCTCGAGGGCTGCTATCCTGCATGTTTTAGATGCGTCCCTCTTCCAACACACCTGATTCAGATGATCAGGATCCTTATCAGGCTTCTGCAGAGCTTGATGATGAGCTGGTCATTTGAATCAGGTGTGCTGGAAGAGGGAAACATAGTCACCCTCGAGGACCAAGGCTGGGCACCCCTGATCGAAGACCTACCAGACCAGACTTCAATGAATGGAGAAAGAACCATAACTTTAACTTCAGTGTTGACTTGTTTAGAATCACCAGCAAAATCTGATAGAAACCTTCAAAAGTTTGGCGACTGCTCAAAACTAAGGTTTAAAATGTGCTTTTCCCAGACAGACTACAACTCTACACAGTTGGAGATGTCCTGATTGTATTTTAAAGGCTGGGACTGGGACTGATGAAGGCATCTTTTTTAGCTGATCGATATCGAACCTTAACCGATCCTTTGTTTACATTTGTTGTAAGGGGAGAGGGCAATTAGCGGCAGGATGCTAGGGGTGCATAAAATTTGCTTAAGATATATATACACCGATCAGCCACAACATCCTGACCACTGACAGGTGAAGTGAATAACATTGATCATATTGGTACTATGTGGTGTTCTACATCCGTGTTGATGAGACTTATACACCCAAATAAACCTTGTCCCACAACAAACACACTCCCTCATGCAAATGGAAATCCCAAATGTCACAGTAAATTGCACCCCACCACATGGAAACAACATCAACCAATCAGGAACATGTTGAGGAACATGACAATGGTCCAACATGTTGGTTTGACCTCCAAACTTCCTACACCCCATTCTGATCAAACATCAACAGGATGCAGTGGAACAAGTTGGATTGACAGGAGCCAGAGTACCCAAAGGATCCAGTAGTTCCAGACCCCATAGGACACCCTGAGAGGTCCTCTTGTCCATGATTCCCAATGGTTCAGAGCATTTTGGACCATATATGGGGGACCAACACAGTATTAGGCAGGTGGTCATGATGTTATGCCTGTAGCTGTTCTAGTTCATCTCATTCTGGTTGGAAGTCATTAAATGTCACTAAAGTCTCTGTCATGGTGCCCCTTTACTACTACAAAGTCAGGCATGGCTTGGTGGTTGCAATGGGGAGCAGAATTTTGATGTTTTACGGAATCTGGTTGAGCAAAGGATTTATTTTTGGTGATTTTTTAAGTGAAACATGGAGAATAAAGTGATTTTTGATGAAATGTCACAACTTTAAACTTAGATTTGGACGTTTTTTTTCTGCACATCACAGATGAGTAGTTCAGGGACCGTCAGAAAGTTAAAAATCCAACATTTTTCTCTTTTTTTGATGTTTGCGGCTGATAAATTGGGCCAATTTGGTAACTTTTAAAAAACAATAGCATTCATTTCAAACCCTGACAGCAGGCTTTGGGGTCCACATGGTTAAAGCTAAGGTTGCTTTATTCCTGTAACAGTTTCCTGATGTGAATGTTTAGTTTCTTTGCTATGCATGTAGGGACTCTTGTTATGTGTCCACGTGTTAAATGCTGATTAAATAAGACAATTCTTGCGATATTAAAAGTGGCAGCGCCTCAACCAGACAGGAGAACACCATTTAGGCTGGTCTTACATGATCGAATTAGAAGCCTCTTTAGGAAATTGCCTCCAGTGTAAATCAAAGTGATGCTTTGTGTGTTGTTGGATTGATTTCCTGTTGCGTTCAGGTGTTGTTCTAACAAGCTGAAGCTGCTCCACTGAGACTTCACTGACAGTAGATTTTGGTATGTTCAGAGATAAAACCAAACATTTTATATCAGGGCTTCATCAGTCTCGTCAACTTTAAAGTCAGTTTCTATCTAAAGGTTGATGCTGTTCAGAAATCCATGCCAGAGGAGGCTTTTTGCAGGATTCTGCAGCCTCCCAGCGTGTTAAACTAATTAAGAAATCCATCAGATCAATGGGTTCCTGCTGTTCTAACCGTCCTGCTGGTGTTTTGCAGCCCGCTGCCCAACCAACCCGACGCCACGACGCTGCGACGAAGCTGCCGCGAGCCTCCCGAAGCCGCCAAGGGAGGTCGTCAGGGTCGGCCCAAGAGCGCCATGTCGTCCAGGAAACAGGTTGGAGCTCCAGCCTGCCTTTTTTTTTACCTCCTTTCCCCCGCATTAACCTCGTCTGCGATCTCTTTTCACGCCGTCTGATTGCCGGCCGATAGCTTCGGTCACATTTGACCTTCTGGGAAAACAGAGGCCATGATTTCCGCTGAGCAGCTGATGATGATGATGATGCTGCTCGTCTTCTGCTATAATCACTGCTGTAATGGTTCATCATCCTTCAGGCCCCGCAGCCGCAGATTCTTCTCAGTCTCCAGATTACAGGTTTTGTTCTGCTGAGCTGCTTTGTCTCTCAGACCTAAAACACATCCATCCTCTCTTTAAAGCAGCTACCTCTCCGCCCCTTCATCCACTCAGTGGGGTCACGGCGAAGTTCCTTTTAGCCCACGAGGAGCTCGCTGTGCGCTCACATCGCTTTGTTCCTGTTTAAAGACGTCTGGCATTTGAAACGCTGCAGCAGAAACACAAAAAAAAAACAGCCTCAGAGGTTCTTATTTTAGCTTTAGATTCGCAGTGAGGCTTTACTTTAAAGATCAAATTAGCAAAATATAAATCAAGCAAAGGAAACAAGAAGACGTAGGACATGGATACAGACGGTGGTGTAGAATTATAGGCATAAAGTCATAGAAAGAACTTGTTTTTGTCGTGTTACACTTAAATATGACACTAAAGACAACGAAACAAAAAACGTTAGGATGTTTTTCTGATAGATTTCCAAATTTATCTGGAAATCCATTGAGATTTATTCAGATTCATGCAAATCAGATTTCCAGGAGTATCTGTAAATCTTGATTTTTTTCCAGATGCATGACGTAAAGAAGTTCATTTTCTTCCATTTGACAGATTAGCTTTGTTTCATTCATATAATCAGGCAAAGAGGAAATCAAGTTTTTAAATACCTGACAGCTTCGACGGATCACTTGGGTCTTCTTCAGAACGTGGGGGAGGGGGGGCGATGTGACAGCAGGGGGCGTGGTCAACCTGTCGAGTTTGACACGCCTCAGTAACATCAGCTGATAGGAACATCATCCCCAACATCTGGATGATGTTCTGAGGAGGACCGAAGTGATGCGTTGAAGTTGTTAGGTATTTATAAACTTTAATTCCTCTTTGCCTGATTATATGAAGGAAACAAAGCTCATTTATCCAGATGCATGTTGACACCTGTGCACAGGTAACATCCAGGTCATTCTATCACCAGATTATCCATTATCCGTTATCTGTTATCCGATTTAATTATATGTGTTTGTAAATGGAAATTAAAATGAAAATACACCCGTGGAAAACTTATTTCTCTATTTCCTGTTGGTTTTGGCTCCGTGACCCGTCTGACTTCTGAAGAGGAAGGATCTGGTATCTAAAGCTCCAGTGTTAGCTCACTGTTAGCAGACCTTGCTGTGTGCCGTGGCCTGATGAAGACCCACTGTGGGGTCCAAACGTTGCTTGGCTCACATTGTTCACTATTTCACAGTGGACTTTTCACCAGTGTGGGTTTATTTGTCCCTTTGGAGGGACCTTGTGGTGCTGCTAGCTCCGCCGCTAGCGCTAAATTGCTAGCGTTCGGCTGCTTTTCAGGACGTTTTTGGGGATGGTTTGGAGGTTTTCTGTTACTTTAGCTTTGCCAGAAAGCAAAGCTAGTGGCGGCGCTAGTGCTAAATCGCTACTTTACCAGGAAGCAAAGTAGCGATTTACCGCTAGTGGTGGCGCTAGCGCTAAATCACTAGCACTAAATCCGCTAAATGGCGGAGCTAGCGGCTAGATAACAGATAATGGATAATGAATTATGGCCTGTTTTCCGTTTTTCATTTTGTATTATCACTGAAAAAAAGGGAAACGGTTTATTTTTCGTTTTTATTTTGAAATCTCAAAATAAGAAAACGAATGGCTGCGACGTACACGGACCCTGATGTCTCATTAAACTCTATCGCAATCAACATAGTATGTCAAAAAAATACTGTCCCCCGGAAACAAAGCCTGTTCTTCTGACTGCTGCACCCTTCTGCTGTGGGTTAACTTCCACTGTGGCGTTTGTTGTTGTGTTGTGGATTTCAAGTACCTCTGACTGCAGTGTGCAGTTCGGGGCGGTGCTCAACGTTGCTCAACGCCGGCATGCTATTGGCTGAGTCCAACATTTGACTCCGCCCACAGGGACACTGCCTGTATGTAAAACGAGCGCCATCTTCTGCTCCTAGCATAGTCACAAACCTGGATTTGGTCCTGTATGTGGTTCCACTCTCAATTGCATTAGATACACATGTTCCTGAAGGGTTATGGTTAGGAGAAGGGTTAAGGTTAGGGTTAGGGTTGGATAAATGAAGTAAAGTTGAACGTTGCACTCCGCCCCGAACTGCACACTGCAGTCTGGGGCTTGTTGTGGCTTTTGCGTTTGCGTTGAGCCTTCTGGGCCACCGTACATAAACTCTCCTGGAAAACTTTCAAGCTGCAGAAAAAGCAAAGAGGAGCCACGATTCTAAAAAGTCAGCTTTCATGCAACAACCAGGCTGCAGTAGTGAGCAACTGTATGAAACATGAAACCTGACTTCCCTTCATCCAGGTAGAACATCTGTGGATTCAGGAGCCTTTGCATGAACAGAAACGACATCTAAACACCACTGAGTGAGACTTCAACAGCAGGAATGTCGTCGCGCTCTTGTCCTGCAGACACGTTGTGGTATTTTAACAGGACACTTCAAAGGTCGAATCTGCAGACAGAAAAGGCCAAATTATGCCGAAAGGGACAAAAACAAATGTAGAAAGCAGCTTCGTACTTCATGCATAAGGAGATTATTCAGAAAAGTTTATCTGTGGAGCAAATTTCAGACATGAAGCAGCGAACACACATTTAAATTCAAAGCAGAGACCAGCATGTATAGAATACGTAAAATAGAAAACCATCACGTCCAAACTGATGAGGGAAGGAAGAGGAACCCTGAATTTAAAAGGCAACAGCTTCAAATCCCCAAACGGCATCTTATGTTTAAAAAGAAAACCAGACGTTCAACTTTCCAGTCGTCTTTGAGAGGACGATGTGCGATTCTGTCCGGAAAAATGAACAGAAACAAGCTTAAAACCGAGACATTTCCTCAAAATCACGTCATTCTACACGTCTCATTAATGTTTTATTGTTTCTTTAACTGAGAATTACCTCTAGAAAGATGTTTGAATGGAGCTGTGGAGTTCCCCAAGGCTCCATTCTGGGGCCTCTTCTGTTCAACATCTACATGCTTCCACTACCTCTCTACTCTGTTCACTGTTTCTGAGCCATGCTGCATTTATTCTATTGATCCAGTAGGTTTGATTTTCCTCTCAAGTCTCTCTTGTCGTCTCAGTTTTGTGTGTTTTTTGTCATTTTATCTCATTTTTTGTTGCTTTGTCTCTTGTTTTTATCATTTTGCGTCTTATTTTTGTTGTTTCGTATCTTATTAATGTCATTTTATTTCTCTTTGTGGTGGTTTTGTCTCCACATTCTATCAATATTTACCCAACTCCATGTTTCCAGCCTCTCCATACCTTCTCCTCTCTACTCTGCTCATCATCTCTATAAAGATGTTCCTCCATGCTGGATGTATCTCCAACTACTGTCTCCTCTGTTCACTGTTTCTGAGCCATGCTGCATTTATTTATTGATCCCATTACAGCCTAAAAAATCTCTGAATTCTTGTCATGTGACTGTTGGTCACAGCTGAGTCAGTCATGGCTTCACTTTTGCACCAAGGAGCTCAGAATTTTTTGCTTTTTACAGAATCTGTTTCACACTAACGATGTATTTTTGACTATTTTTTAAATAAGACGTGTGAAATAAAGGGATTTTGAGTCTCGTAATCTGCTCTGTGGAAACACTGCCTGCAGTTCAACCTGAACACTCTCTGAATTTTTGTCACGTGACTGTTGGTTGCAGCTGAGTCAGTCATAGCTTCATGGTTGTGTTGAGGAGCTCAGAATATTTTGTTTTTGACAGAATCTGTTTAGAGCAGTCGGTATATTTTTGGCAAATTTTTTTTATATTTAAAAATTCAGAATTAAGCGTTTTTGAGATAGATTTCATTAATTTTCCCAAGTGAACCACATGGCCTGAATGAGTAGTTCAAGGACTGTCTGAAAGTAGAAAATCCAATGATTTTTTCTGTTTTTACAGTTTCCAGCTCTTATAAATTGTGTAAATTTGGCGCTTTAAAAGAAAACACGTCTCAGAATTTCTAGGTTTTTGTACAGAAACTGGTTTGTGAAAGCGATTTATTTAGGTGATTTTTAAAAATGAGATGCGTAGAATAAAGCAATTTAGATTAGATATCATCATTTTAAACAGTGTTTTGCCCTACTGAACCGTACGCCACACATGAGTAGTTCAAAGACCGGCAGTTTCTGGATGATGATGGTGTCATTTTGCAGATTTTGCAGGAGATATTTCTTCATCCTCTCTCCTTCTTCATGGTTGTTCTGTTCCTATAGAGCTGCTGGACTTTAGATTACAGATAAAATGAGCCACAGTGAGATAAAATGTGACTCCCAGAAACTGTCCACGGCTCAGGGGGTTAAAACCAACTTGTGGCTTCTTGTTTACACGACGGCCGAACATGAAAAGCCGAAGCTGCAGGTCGTTTCCTCTGAGTCTGCTGCCTTCATGTCCCTCTGTGGCTGCAGCAGATGAAACGAGTCGGTCGTCTGCTGCCGCTCCGTCTCCTGGTTCACTCAGTGGGAGGATCCAGGCCCGGAGCTTCTTCCTCAGACAGCTTCCAATTAAAGAGGCTCGGCGCTCAGCGAGGTGAATCAGCTCTGACCCGATGCCGCTTCCTCACATCGTTTCACTTCCAGCTTCTTCCCGCCGTCAGTCAACCGACTCCTGCTGCAGCCGTTAAAGCAGAAAGAGCCTGGATCTGTTTCTGCAGCAGCTGAGCACGTCTGGAATCAATACGCTGAGGAAATCTTTAATGCAGACACAGACGGTGAAAAGATCTGCTTCCATCCTCGATCGAGAGCAACGGTGATGATGTGTAAACTTGGTATCAACAGGAATTATCAGGGCTTTAATGCCTGAAGTAAAAAAGAACCTCAAACTTTACACTTTTTGAGGGTTAAACTGACGATATGAGATGTTTTCCTGGTATCTTCTGTCTATAAAATGATTCATTGTCTCCACAAAAACCACAAAAAGATGCAAAACAACCAAAATGTTGCACAAAACGACCAAAATGTCACAGAAAATAACTAAACATGACATAAAATGACCACAAAAAGATGTAAAACAACCAAAATGTTACACAAAACGACTGAAATTTGACCCAAAATGACCAAAATTTGACGCAAAATCATTAAATATGACACAAAATGACCACAAAAAGACACAAAACAACCAAAATGTTGCACAAAATGACCGAAATGTGACAGAAAATAACTAAATATGACATAAAATGACCACAAAAGACGCAAAACAACTAAATTGTTGCACAAAACGATCTAAATTTGATGCAAAATGACCACAAAAGATGCAAAACAACTAAATTTTGAGACAAAATGACCAAAATTTGACGCAAAATGACCACAAAAAGATGCAAAACAACTGAAATTTGACACAATTTGACCACAAAAAGATGCAAAACAACCAAAATGTTACACAAAACAACCAAAATTTGACACAAAATAAGTAAATATGTCATAAACAGGCCACAAAAAGATGCAAAACAACCAAAATGTTGCACAAAACGACCGAAATGTGACAGAAGATAAATAAATATGACATAAAATGACCACAAAAGACGCAAAACAACTAAAATTTGACACAAAATGACCAAAATTTGACGCAAAATGACAAAATACAACATAAAATGACTATAAAAGACGCAAAACAACTAAAATTTTACACAAAACGAATGAAATTTAACACAAAATGACCACAAAAAGACACAAAACAACTAAAATTTTACACAAAACGAATGAAATTTAACACAAAATGACCACAAAAAGATGCAAAACAACTAAATAAGCTCATCTTCCGGTCTGTTTATCACAGTACTAATCTGGTTTGATAAATAAGCTGTGGAGTTCCCCAAGGCTCCATTTTGGGGCCTTTTCTGTTCAACATCTACATGCTTCCACTCGCTCAGGTTATGGAAATATTACTAAATTTGACGCAAAATGACCACAAAAAAATGCAAAACAACCAAAATGTTACACAAAACAACTGAAATGTGACAGAAAATAACTAAATATGACATAAAATGACCACAAAAGACTCAAAACAACTAAAATTTGACACAAAATGACCAAAATTTGACACAAAATGACTAAATACAACATAAAATGACCACAAAAAGACACAAAACAACTACAATTTTACACAAAACAAATGAAATTTAACACAAAATGACCACAAAAAGACGCAAAACAACTAAAATTTGACACAAAACTACCAAAATTTGACAAAAAATGGCCACAAAAAGATGCAAAACAACCTAAATGTTACACAAAATGGCCAAAATGTGACAGAAAATAACTAAATATGACACAAAATGACCACAAAAGAAACAAAACAACTAAAATTTGACACAAAATGACCAAAATTTGACACAAAATGACTAAATACAACACAAAATGACCACAAAAAGACACAAAATGACCAAAATTTGATGCAAAATGACCGAAAGTGATTCAAATTTATCACAAAAAGATGCAGAACACAGCTGGATCCATCCAGGTGTCACAGTCTAAACACTACATCTGGTGATTTTCTCTCTAACCAACTGTGAGCATCAGTATTATGGGATGTATCATAGTTTGACGTCATAGTCGTAGAAACCATTGTTGGTTCTCTGGATGTGTTTCTGTTTTCTGACGATTCACCAGAGGAAACTTTAAAGTGCATTCTGGGTAAACGTTGAGGCTCCTGTCATCATCATGTGAGGTGTTCGGTCGGTCAGAACCAGTAGGAGACGATGACGGGTCGTTTTTCAGCTTCAGGATCGACTTCTGGACGTCTGGAAACCTCCAGCCGAGCCTCTCGGTGAGTCCATGGAGGCTGCAGCTGTTTCACCTCCAAACCTCCTCCTGGCTCCTTTCATCCGGATGAACCGAGCGTCGATCCCAATCTCGCCGTTCAAGAGGCCTCATCGTCTGGGAGAGTGGCAGATTTGCATAATGTGATTTGGGGTTTCCGCTGAAGTGCCGCTCAGCTCTTCAAGAGACTCTCCGCGTCGCCGTTTGATCGTCCGGATCCGTCAGATGGAGGCTGATAAACTCGCTGAGGAGTGGAGCTCGGCGACGGCGGATCAACGCAGCTCTAATCTCTGAGGGCTTCTGTGATCCGGTCGAGTGCCGGATCAGGATGTTTGGTCATCTTGATCTTGATCCTCCTCCGACGTCTGTCTGCAGCATCCAGCCTCATCACTACGGTCCTGATGTGCCGACTGGAAATGCCACCGTGACTCATTATCCGAGATAATTAGGAAGCCTCCTCCCGCCTCCTTCGTGTTCAATGAATCGCTTTGTTGTGCAGAGATTTGCTGCTCTTTTCATCCACCTGCTGAGCTTCCTGGCCTCAGATCAGCGCTCCAGGACCTGCAGCCTCATCGCTAACGGCGTTTAGCCGGGAGGAGGTGTGTGGGTGACGCCTGGGATCGGCCTTGGATGGATGGATGAAGGTGTGGATCTTTACTGGAGGCCGATAAGACTAATCACTCTCTGAGCTGTTGCCATGGTGACCAGGGGGATGCTGATGCAGGTGGGGGTGCATCTTTTTGTGATAAATTTGAATCACTTTCGGTCATTTTGCATCACATTTTGGTTGTTTTGTGTCAAATTTTGGTTGTTTTGTGTCTTTTATGGTCATTTTATGTCATATTTAGTTATTTTCTGTCACATTTTGGTCGTTTTGTGCAACCTTTTGGTTGTTTTGTATCTTTTGTGGTAATTTTTGCATCAAATTTGGGACGTTTTGTGTCTTTTTGTGGTCATTTTCTGTCACATTTCGGTCATTTTGCGTCAAATTTGAGTTGTTTTGCGTCTTTTGTGGTCATTTTATGTCATATTTAGTTATTTTCTGTCACATTTCGGTCGTTTTGTACAACCTTTTGGTTGTTTTGCATCTTTTTGTGGTCATTTTGCTTCAAATTTGAGTTGTTTTGTGTCAAATTTTAGTTGTTTTGCGTCTTTTGTGGTCATTTTAAGTCAAATTTCAATTGTTTTGTGTCAAATTTTAGTTGTTTTGCATCTTTTTGTGCTCATTTTATGTCATATTTAGTTATTTTCTGTCACATTTTGGTCATTTTGTGCAATGTTTTGGTTGTTTTGCATCTTTTTGTGGTCATTTTATGTCAAATTTTAGTTGTTTTGCGTCTTTTGTGGTCATTTTATGTCAAATTTAGTTATTTACTGTCACATTTTGGCCATTTTGTGTAACATTTGGGTTGTTTTGGATCTTTTTGTGGCCATTTTTTGTCAAATTTTGGTTGTTTTGTGTTAAAGTTTAGTTGTTTTGTGTCTTTTTGTGGCCATTTTGCGTCAAATTTTGGTCATATTGCGTCTTTTGTGGTCACTTTATGTCATGTTTAGTTATTTTCTGTCACATTTCGGTCATTTTGTACAACCTTTTGGTTGTTTTGCATCTTTTTGTGGTCATTATGCTTCAAATTTTAGTTGTTTTGTGTCAAATTTTAGTTGTTTTGCGTCTTTTGTGGTCATTTTAAGTCAAATTTCAATCGTTTTGTGTCAAATTTTAGTTGTTTTGCATCTTTTTGTGCTCATTTTATGTCATATTTAGTTATTTTCTGTCACATTTTGGTAATTTTGTGCAACATTTTAGTTGTTTTGCATCTTTTTGTGGTCATTTTATGTCAAATTTTAGTTGTTTTGCGTCTTTTGTGGTCATTTTATGTCATATTTAGTTATTTTCTGTCACATTTTGGCCATTTTGTGTAACATTTGGGTTGTTTTGGATCTTTTTGTGGCCATTGTCTGTCAAATTTTGGTTGTTTTGTGTTAAAGTTTAGTTGTTTTGTGTCTTTTTGTGGTCATTTTGTCTCAAATTTTAGTTGTTTTGCGTCTTTTGTGGTCATTTTATGTCATATTTAGTTATTTTCTGTCACATTTTGGTCGTTTTGTGCAACATTTTAGTTGTTTTGCATCTTTTTGTGCTCATTTTATGTCATATTTAGTTATTTTCTGCACATGCTGATGCAGGTGGGGGGACGGGTCAAGACAGGGTCAAGAAGGATGCTGGACACAAAGAGACACCCTCCTGAGGCTCCGCAGCGCTTCGACACTTAAAGCTGGACGATGTTTGTTTACAGCCGCCTGCTCAGTGTTGGTCGTTCCACACCGACCCACCGAGGGCCTCCCAGCCGAGGTCGTGGATGCTCTTGGAAAAAAGATCAGGCAAAAACTTCTGTCTGAACCACTGAACCTTGCTACATCCCACAGCTCTGCTCCAAAGAGTTTTTGAGTCATGAGATTTTGAAAATCAGCCCATCCATCCATTATCTGTACACCGCTTAATTCTCTGTAGGGTCATGGGGGGCTGGAGTCTATTCCAGCTGACTCAGGTGAAGGCAGGGGACACCTGGACAGGTCACCAGTCTATCACAGGGCTACATATAGAGACAAACAACCAAGCACACTCTGATTCACACCCAAGGACAATTTAGAATCATCAATTAACCTCAGCATGTTTTTGGACTGTGGGAGGAAGCTGGAGAACCCGGTGAGAACATGCAAACTCCACACAGAAAGATCCCAGACGTCCAAACCGGGACGTGAACCGGGGATCTTCTAGCTGTGAGGCGACGCTGCTAACCACCGAGCCACCGTGCAGCCCCAAAACATGGATAATCAGTAAAACAATTACATAATTTTCTTTCAAATAAAAGAAAAAATCTGCAGTATTTTTGGTTTTAACCCATTTTTTTTTTTAGCTCTAACATGTAAATCAACACCTTTTGCTGATTTAGTGACTAATTATCTGTGATTAACCAAAACAAAACAATAAAAGTGTCCTACAGTGTGGATTTTAGGCCTCTTGCGACCTGTTCCTTCTTAAACCCCACGTCCTCGTCACACCGACTGACTGATAGATCCACAGTTTGCTTCTGTTGCTCCTGCTCTCTCTGATTCACTCACCTCTACATTATTCCATCTCGCCTCCCCTCGCTCGGCCTCCTCTTTGTTTTCCGCCTCGCAAATGACTCAATTAAGCGTCGCGCTTCAGTTAAGCATCTCTTAGCTGCTCCCAACATATTAATTAGCGTGTCACGCTCTCTCCAACACAATCTGCAGCCTGCTGACGCTTCGCCGCTCAAGTAATGACTCAAGTAATCACCGACAATCGCAGCTAATGATGATGAATCACAGCGACGCATCCGAGGCTCTGCTCTGAGCTGCTCGGGTGTTTCTGAGTCTTGTTGGTTGTTGAATTTCAATGTGTTTGTCGACTATTTCAGGACCCCGTTTGTCATGGATGTGATACAAAACCTCGGAAACCCTGTGGAGGATTCAGTCAATCATCAACCCTCAGTTTCTGCAAGAAATTAAGAATATTTATCAGATACAACAGAATGTACTGAGGAATTTCTAGAAAACTGAACCAAACAAAGAGCACTGGACGTAGTTTCTAGTGAGGTAACCAGAAAAAAAGTTGCATTAAGTGAATAAAGTAAATATCAGAGTGTTTATGGTGGATATAAACCGACCAGTTAGTCCCAAAACTGTCCTAAAAAGGTTTAAAATGTCCAAAAAACAAACAAAAATAACACAGAAAAAGGAAACTTAGATTGCAAATGAGCAAATAGCTGCACACTGTAGAATGCAAATGGAATTTTTCAAACATTTTGCTGTTATTTTACAGTTTTCTGTAGATATATTAAGTCAATGACATGCATTTCTGTTTATTCTGTATTTGTCTGTGTATGTAGAAAACAGTTTTCCCAGGTACGAGTGGAGATCTCCTGCTTCTCGGTGGAATAACTGACTGAGTTTTGCTTGTTTTGCAGTGAACCACACGTTGAAATAAACAGCAGAACTTACTCTTTAAGACGACGCCAGCTGTTTGTCTGTGCGAGAAAGATTTATTGAGTAATCTGGGTTGGAAATTACACAAAAATACTGTAGGATCGTCTGCATAAAGTGGATATTTCAAATGTAAATCGGTGAAGTTGGAGGTTTATTACCTCCGCCGAGGAGGTCATGTTTTTGCCGGCGTTAGTTAGTTTGTTTGTTTGTTTGTTTGTGTTCAAAATAGCTCAAAAAGTTCTGGATGGATTTGGATGAAATTCTCAGGAAATGTGTGAAATGGGACAAGGAAGAAAGGATGAAATGTTGGGACTGATCCGGATCACCATCTGGATCCGGGTTTTTCTTAAATTTAAGAATACTTTGTCGTTGGTAGATTGTGTTGGGGGTGGACTGAAGCTGCTTGGTGGAGGTCTGTGCTCTCTGAGGGCTTTTCTACTTTTATTTTTATCTACCCAAAGTTGAAACTCTGTGCTATTGGAAAGCGTTTTAAGTTTTTGACAACGGAGTTGGCAGGTCCACGTACTAGAACCATGGCAACGTTCGAGAGCCTCAGCAGCGTCCGGCAGCACCCGGCGGTGGTGCACAGGACTATTCGAATATCAAAATTAGTATCCCAATACAACCACAACCAACCAATATTCGGATATTACTATATTGGGGACCAGCCCTAATATTCCGTCTGTAAAGCAGCTAAGCTACCATACTGTTGGTTAGCTAACTTAGCCACTCTAGGCTACTTGGAGCTACACCGTACTTGGCCTTAAGGTTAGCTTTATTATTACCTCCACCAAAGAGGTCATGTGATGCCGACGTTGGTTTGTTTGTTTGTTTGTGTTCAAAATAACTGGAAAACTCACGGACGGATTTGGATGAAATTTTCAGGAAATGTGTGAAATGGGACAAAGAACAAATGATGAAACTTTGGGACTGATCTGGATCACCGTCTGGATCTAGCATTTTAAAAAAAAGATTCTTTAACATTAGGAGTGTTAGAAAGCCTTGCAGTGCCGCCTTGTGGTATGAAAGTGTATTGCACATATATGGTGGGTGTCGGCCGCTCTTGCTCAACCACAGCAGTGCTATGGTGTGAGAAAGATTACCGGACAATTAACTTTTTTAAGGATACTTTGTCATCGGGAGATTGTGTTGGGGGTGGACTGAAGCTGCTTGGCGGAGGTCTGAGCTCTATGAGGGCTTTTCTAGTTAAAGTCGTGGAGAGTTTTAAGCTTCAGGTTTTATTCTGACAAATTTCTAATTTATTTTAACATAGTTTTAACTTCCTGTTTCTCTGTCTCTGCAGGTGACTAAGATGTTGGCTGTGGTCGTGATCCTGTTCGCTCTGCTCTGGATGCCCTACCGGACTCTGGTTCTGATCAACTCCTTCGTGTCCACTCCTTACCTGGACGCCTGGTTCCTGCTGTTCTGTCGGATCTGCATCTACGCCAACAGCGCCATAAACCCAGTGATTTACAACGCCATGTCCCAGAAGTTCCGCTCGGCGTTCCGGGGCCTCTACCGCTGCCAGAGGTTAGAGGCGAACCAGAGGACGCTGTCGACCCTCCACCCGGGCTTCGGCACCATCCGGGACGTCCGCTGCACCCAGAACAAAAGCAACGGTACCGAGGAGAAGGCGAAGAGAGGCGTCCTGGTGCCTGCGACCGAGGAGAAGCAGAACGGAGGAAGCCATCAGGAGGTTAACGGAAAGAAGGCAGATCATCCGACTGCCGAGGAGGAGTCGGATCAACCAAACGATACTACGGTTAGCTTCGCGGACGGATGTACAAAAACCAATCAGCAGGAAAGCGTGTAAATATTAACAAGTCGTGGAACATGTATAAATCTGTAAATAACACCGAAATGAAAGAAAACCCAAGAGCTGCTTTGATGACCAAGGAAAAGATAGTTCGCTCTGCTCTATGGATACGTTGAGATGCTAAGAAGTTTCTTGGAGTTCTTGCACATTTGAAGACATTCACTTTCAGCTTTTTAACCTCCCCCCTCTTCCCCACTCTCACCCCGACCGGTCGAGGCAGATGGCTGCCTTCCCTGAGCCTGGTTCTGTCAGAAGTTGTTTCCCACGGTTCCTGACAGCTTGCTCAAAGGGAATGCAACGGCTACGTGTGAATTGGCGCTATATAAATAAAACTGCATTGATTTGAACAAAGAACGGACTGGATTTCATAAAGATGTTTTCCACTGCAGGAACCTTCGAGATGTTTCGAGTCTAAATCACCAGATGTAGAATCCTGCCATTGGACGCCCATCTCAGGTGGCTTTGTTCTTTCTTTCCACTGTTTTCTTTGCTACAACAACAACAACCTCCAGGCAGCAACCTGCCACACAGAAAACTTAGCGAACGGCTTCTGTGGATTATCCGTCTTCGTCTTCCTGCATGTAAATGTTCCACCAAAATATGATTATTTTAAAGAAACACCAAAGTCGCATCCTTTACTTAGCGCCACCAACGACAACCGTGATTGGTTTTAAAGGAATACAAATAATCCAGAGTTTCCTCCCTATAGCAGAATGATGGTGAGGTGCAGCCAGACCATTCTACATGAAGAACCACTTGTAGAACCTCTTTCTGGGCTGGTTTTAGCGGAGATAAAGCGACTAGTGTGGGGTACTTCTCAGCAGGAGTGGAAGCAAAGCTGTGACTGGTTAACTCGGTGTTCTCCTGCTAAACATTCACTATACACGCCGACGAAACAAACCACCGTTGTTCTACTACTACTGTTGTTTTTGGTGTATGTGGAGTTAACACATACCCCTTTTCCACCGAGCTGGTTCCAGCGCTAGTTTGGAGCCAGAACTAGCACCACTTCTTTGTGTTTCCACCACCTAAGCAACGGTCCCAGGTTCTAAAAACTCTTTGCTGGTCCAGAGCTAAGCACCGAGTACGTCAGGGGCTGGGGGCGGGGTTATGGTGACCAACCATCAACGGTGGAAAGGGACACACAAGCGCTAATTAGTGTCCTTGTTCTCCAGGACGCCCTTGGTCCCATCACACATGTGTTGGAATGACTCCTGGAAGTTTACCACAAACTGTTGACCTGAAATCCGCTACAGTTGTGTCCCACCAGTAGCGTGATCACGGATGTGTCCAGGCAACAGGAGGACCTCCGCCTCACAATCAGCCTTAAGACCATCTATAGAGATAAACATAGATATTATCATCAACTTACTGCGTTTGTTTAATTGCTATGTAATGGATGCTAGCGTAGTGGTTTTACGGTGACCCAATGGCTCCAACTTGGCAGGTTCTTAGGAGGAACCAGATTAGAACCAACTAAGCACCAGAACTAGCGCCTGGTTCTTCTTGGTGGAAAAGGGGTAAGAGTGGTTGAAGTTGTTTGATTCTACACCGCAATTAAACCAGAAAGGCTGAAAAGACTGATCTTTTTATCGTTGGCGCCATTTGATACCTACCCCGAGTTCCTGCAGTGGAAAACCACAGATAGCGAACCAACACAAGCACAAATAGGTAACAGTTTGCTTTATAAAAGGCTGCAAACATCTACACTGGCATCCATACTAAACTGTGACACTTTTAAATGTGAGAACATGTTGATATTTTGCATTAGTGGCCATAAGTAGGGAAAAGTAAGAGGCACACTCTGTTTTTTTCTCCGTTTCAGTAGCGAACAGAGTGAAACTTGAGCAAAACATGAATGCATTTCAGTTTAGAAGAGTCTCAAGTGGGAGTTTACTACCTGCGATGCACTGGAGACACAGCATTTTCAATTTTCTGCTCCTTTAACGCAAAGTGATCAAAAAGGGAGGAACAGCAGAACCTTTTTGGGGAATCCCTACAGTAGTTTTTACTGGGAAAGTGGCTCGTTTTAAATTATATCAAGCATTCTGAAGACATGGTTAGCATTTCTTTTTAAACAAACATAGCAACGGTTAGAAATTAGGGCGAGAACTTAGCCTGTCATCGTCAGTGTCGTCATCTACAAAAGCAAAAAGCAAAAAAAAAAATATTAAAAAGCTTAGTTGTTGGTTTTTTATCGTGTTTTTAGTAGTGTTTTGTCGAAGAGTACACCACGTTTTAGGGAACTTGCATGGAAGCAAACAATAACAGTAAAGACTTTAATCTTATAGGGAACTGAGTGTACAACGTCACAACGATACAAAACGGTGTCATCTGTAAAAAACTGCATTATTTCTAAGTTGAACAGCATGTCTGCTCATGAACAATCAACAACAAGAAGGAAATTGTACAAACACGGTTCTAAAATGAACAGCAGAACTTGCATGTCTTCATCATGGCTCTACACAGAAAGGAGCTGAACTGAAAAATCTGACTATAAGACGTCACAAAGATTGAAAAAGATCCAGAAAGATCAATTAAAGTCAGCATCAGGAGGTAACCAGGAGGTATAGAAGGAGCCGTAGTACCACTAATCATGGCTGCAGTGGTCGTCCTCCTAAAATGACTCCACCTTTGCTCTCCTTTTGTCACTAAATGCCATAATTAAGCTTTGTTAAAGTACATCTGAAGAAACACTGATGACGTTGGGAGAACATTCTTTGTTGAGATGATACCGAGATGTACTTTTTGAGCTCAGATGGAGACCAGCATGTTTGGTGCGAACCTGACCAGGACTACTACAGTGCATGCATAGTCCTGATGGTGAAGAACAGGGAGATGGCATTTATAGATGTCTGTGGCTGAGAAGAGGCTTGAAGAAGAACATGAATATTCCAGCATGAGAACCATCCAAAGAACAAAATCACACAAGAGTTTCGAAAACTACAACACGGCCAAGAATGTCGTGTAGCTTGAATTCAATGTAACATCTTTGGGGTATTTTAAGGAGAAAATTGAAGATTGATGAGAACAAGATGAATTTGTTGGGCTCAGATGGAGTCCATCATGAACCAGGACCACCACAGTGAATGCAAAGTCCTGACAGTGAAGCACAGAGGTGGGAGTTTGGTATGGAGCTGCATGAGTGCATCCATCCATCCATCCATTATCTTCTACTGCTTATCCGACCCCAGCGACTGTCGTTCCATCATGGAGCACCGTTGAAGTTACGCCTCTGGAGCACTAGCGACTGTTAGTCACCACCAGTCTTTGAAACACCTCCACAGAAGTTAAATACCTGGGTTTCCCACCAGCGAGTTGGACTAGCCCAGTCTAGTCTTCACATGCATGAACAGATGAAGCCACTCGGATGAGAGGCGAGACGTCCGTCCATCCATCCATCCATCCATCATCCATCCATCCCTCCATCCATCCATCCATCCATCCATCATTCATCCATCCATCCATCCATCCCTCCATCCATCCATCTATCAATCATCCATCCATCCATCCATCCGGGTCGTGGAGGCAGCAGTCTAAGCAGAGAGGCCCAGACTTCCCTCACCCCAGACTCCTCCTCCAGCTCTTCTTCTTCTGGGACCCCGAGGTGTTCCCAGGCCAGCCGAGAGACATAGTCCCTCCAGCGTGTCCTAGGTCTACCCCGAGGCCTCCTCCTGGTGGGACATGCCAGGAACACCTCCTCAGGGAGGCGTCCAGGAGGCATCCAGAACAGATGTCCAAGCCACCTCAGCTGACTCCTCTTGATGTGGAGAAGTAGCGGCTCAACTCCGAGCTCCTCCCTGGTGACTGAGCTCCTCACCTGATCTCTAAGGGTGCACCCAGGAAACTAATTTCGGCTGCTTGTATTCTGGATCTCATTCTTTCGGTCATGACCCAAAGTTCATGACCATAGGTGAGAGTAGGAACGTAGATCGAGAGTTTCGCCTTTGACTTAGCTCCTTCTTCACCACAACAGACCGATACAGCGACCGCATGACTGCAGAAGCTGCACCGATCCGCCTGTCAGCCTCACGCTCCATCCTCCCCTCAAATTATTGAAAAATATGAACCTCAGTAATCTGAACCTTCAGTTTTTGATTTTACATGAGCAAAAATTCGACTGTTCTACGCAGAAGTGATGCAGTTATTGAACATCAAATGAAAAATACTGATTCAATCGACCACTTTTGTCGCCCACAGCTTTCCATATTTCCGGGTTTATGAAGGTCTGTGTATTCATCAGTGTTTAAATTCCACATCGTGCTAATCAGTTCCTTGTATATTAAAATGTTTATCTGAACTATTTGCTTCCATAAACCGTCCCAGAAGTCAGCTGACCCTTTAACTGAAGCCACCAGCCTTCATGTGTTTCCCAGCAGATTCCCGTGCTAACGTGTTAGCGCCTTCGTTAGCACATGTGTAAACAGAGACGTTAGCTTCCTGTCGCTACATTTCACATGTAAATAAACAGCCTTTTACTTACTGCGTCGGCTCGAACATGCACTCTAAACTTTTTGTTTCCCAGCAGGGAGTCTTAAGAAAGGTTCCTTGCTGTGGTTTTATTGTTGTAAATACTGATGTACAGCGACGGAGTGGTTGTGTTGGTTTATTTATCTGAAATGTGCTGCATTTGTTGACTTAAATAACGCACAAGATGAATTTGTGTTTCAGTTCATTACAATTTTATTAAACAACGAAGGCAGCTGGATTAGAGGCTGCGCTGAAACATGAAAAAGATAATAAATAATAAATAGAAATGAATGGAGATGTCCTAGAGGCGTATTAAATCGAACTAAAGTTTCATTACTGCACAATTTATTCCTAATTTTAGGATAAAATGTGCTAAATACATTTCACATCTGTGCAGCAGAGCAGATGGTTAATAAACATTTGGGGACGTATTAAAACCTAAAGCTGCGTTAAATGAGTTTGGGCCATTTATACTTTAAAAAATAAGAGTTTCAGCTCAATAAAAATGCTAAGCAAGCTTGCATCACGTTTTTGATTTAAAAGAACTTACAATGAAATTATGTTCAACCAACAAACTAAACTAAGCTAGCAGAATTAGCTTTTCTTTTTCCATAGTTGAAGATAAATTATAAAAACTGAAGTTGTTCTGACTAATATTTCCACATTATGTGAAAGGAATTTTCAAGATTTATGTACCTTATTACCAATTTAATTAACTTGCTAAATGTTTTAAAACTTGAGTTGCTTTAATTAGATTTTGCTTTGGTACTTTTTTAGCTTTTGCATGTTTTTGTTTGTAGTAGCTTTTTAAAAAATCATTCAACAACAACACTTAAGACACAATATTTAAATCCTGAAAACAAAAATAACAAATTTGAGTTTAAATTACACTAATTAATTTAAACACCAGACACTTGAGCTCAAACAAAAGGATCCATCCTCCATGAAGGACCTAGGATCCCTAATCTGTCTCTATACCTACCAGTGAGCAGTGATTCCTAAAACGTCTCTGGGGGTCATCAGGTGGAAACCTCCCTTCGACGCTGTTTCTCCTACTTAGTCCCACGACACCTCCAGGAGGCTAGGAGGTGAACTCTGGGGTCCCAGAGTCGCCCCCCCTAGTGCCAGTTCACACTGCTGCTACACAATCCAACCAGCACTGCTACGTTCAACTGACCCAGGCCTGTTTAGGAGATGCTCCAGGTAGTGACCAGTGCCGATGCTACCACTTAGCTAGCTGCTAAATGCTAATGCTAACTGCTATTTCAAATAGCACTGCCACATTCAACTAAACAAAAACAAAAACAACAAATTTGAGTTTTAATTACTCTAAGTTAACGGTGGGAATAAATCCACTGAATTACATCTTCAAGTGTCGGTAAATTCGTCTGTTATCATCCTATGTAGTTATTTAGCTGCTAAATGCTTCAGTGTATTTAACTTTTAACCTTAAAGCCTGTTGGTTTATCGCAGCGCCTCACTGAAAGCTGCCTGCAGATGGAAATGAGGCTGATAGAAGTGCAGTGTGTGCTTCGTTAAGCAAATTAATTAACGAAGAGAGACCGAAACGCTCCATGAATGCAGAGCTGGTGATGCTTATCCTCGCTTTAATCCCCGCTAACAACAGTTTATTATCATTATTATCATTACACCCCTTATTTAAGCTGGTAAAATACGATTTTTTATTTGTTTTTTTCCAATTAACATGTAAAATAATGCTTTTATTCTATGATTTGATTAGATTTTAGCTTCAATTTAACGCACAAAGGGGGGGAAAATCAAAAAATGACAGCTAACACCAGTGTAAAGATGTCTATTTAGATTTAAATTTCAAAATAAAAGCTTACCAAAGTCTGCAGACGCACAGAGGAGGAAAAACAAGGATGATTTGCACAACTAGTAATTAAACATAAAGCACAGTAACACACTGCACTGACTTCTGTAGACGAGGTGCATTCAGATAAGACTTTTAAAAAGCTGGTAAAATCGTTTTTGTCTCCTGTTAGCTCAGATTTCATACCACAAGTTTAAAGATTCAAGGAAAACGCTCCCTGTGGTGGACACATGGGACAGATGTTGTGCTTTCTTTGGACTAAAATGAACATTTCCTGTGATATTTGCATTTGTTTACCTCAGTATTAAATGTTAAAACAGCAGAATGAGGAGTTTAAACAGCATAATCTGACCTTTATTTTGAAGCTTCACTTTATTTGTTTTGTCGGTGCAGCGAGTAACTCAGTGTTGGATTAAATATAAAGTTCTTTTCCTTTGTAACCTGTAATGTGAAAACTGTTGCTGTGATTTTAAAGTGTTTAACTCCTATAGTGTGTGTCTGGATGTGTGTGTGTGTGTGTACAGTGTGTGTTTGTTCATGCACAGCTGCAGGAGGTTTGCAATCAGCACAATTATTTTAATAAAGTCTCACCCAGAGCGACGTGACTCACGCAGAAAACACGCTTTAAAGTGATTTACACTGGGTTTTATTATGTTTTCAGATAATTACGGTGTTTATCTGGTCGGCGGCGGCGGTGCAGAACCGACACACTGATGAATGTGTGTGTGACTGTGTGATTGTTTAGCCCTGGAGAGCTGCTGGGTCGTTGTGTTTCAAACCTGTCGTAACCACAGATCTGAAAAGTGGCTTTAAGTGTGTCGTTGCTGCTCGGTGGGTCCGTAGTTTGCATGTGCAGTGAAGTGGCTTTAAGTCGGCATCTAAAGTCAATAAAAAGACATTTGTTGAAGCGTCTCTGAGTCGGTCTCTGGTTTGAAGGTTACGTCTGCTCAGTTTAAATGTTGGTTCAAGCCAAAAGAGTGTTTTAACCATGAAGAAAATGAGCATGAGGCTAAATCTGTATAATTATAATGACAGAAAAACTCATCAACGTGTTTCTACAATGTGTTTCAAGTTTGTTTATATTACTTCAGTATTCTGGACAATTTAATCAAAGGCAACGTGACCCAGTAGAATATCTGTGAAGACGTCTCGCCTGACGTTCCAAGTCCCAACGGCTTGAAGGTGTGTCTGGGGATCGGGTCACCAAGGCCTCCGCCGTCAACTGCCACCCGATCCACATTGTACCCGGCCCTACGGTTACCTCTGCGGGTGGTGAGTCCACAGGAGGTCGGCCCACGTCGTCCATTCAGGCTGAGCCCGGCTGAGCCCCGTGAGCAAAGGCCCGGCCACCAGGCGCTCCCATACGAGCCCCAACCCCAGGCCTGACTCCAGAGTGGCGCCCCGGCTGCGCCATATGGGGCGACGTCACGGTCCTTGTTATTGTTTCCTTCATAAGGGCTTCTTGAAGGTGGCTTGCCCTCTCTGGGTCGGTGGAGAATCCCTGCCCCAAGTGGAGGAGTTTAAGTATCTCGGGGTCTTGTTCCAGAGTGAGGGGAGGATGGAGCGTGAGGTTGACAGGTGGATCGGTGCAGCGTCTGCAGTCATGTAGCTGTACTGGTCCGCTGTGGTGAAGAAGGAGCTAAGCGGAAACTCGAAGCTCTTGATTTACCGGTCAATCTACATTCCGACTCTCACCTGTGGGCATGAGCTATGGGTCGTGACTGAAAGAACGAGATCCTGGATACAAGCGGCTGAAATGAGTTTCCTCCTCAGGGTGGCTGGGTGCTCCCTTAGAGATCAGGTGAGAAGCTCAGAGTAGAGCTGCTACTTCTCCACATCAAGAGGAGTCAGCTGAGGTGGCTCGGACATCTGTTCTGGATGCCTCCTGGACGCCTTCCTTGGGAGGTGTTCCTGGCATGTCCCACCAGGAGGAGGCCTCGGGGTAGACCTAGGACACGTTGGAGGGACTATGTCTCTCGGCTGGCCTGGGAACGCCTCGGGGTCCCACTGGAAGAGCTGGAGGAGGAGTCTGGGGCGAGGGAAGTCTGGGTCTCTCTGCTTAGACTGCTGCCTCCACGACCTGGCCCCGGATAAGCGGAAGACGATGGATGGATGGATGGATGGATGATGGATGGATGGATGGATGGATGGATGGATGGATGGATGGATGGATGGATGGATGGATGGATGGATGGATGGATGATGGATGGATGGATGGATGGATTGATGATGGATGGATGGATGGATGGATGGATGGATGATGGATGGATGGATGGATGGATGGATGGATGGATGGATGGATGATGGATGGATGGATGGATGGATGGATGATGAATGGATGGATGGATGGACGGATGGATGGATGGATGGATGGATGGATGGATGATGGATGGATGGATGGATGGATTGATGATGGATGGATGGATGGATGGATGGATGGATGGATGATGGATGGATGGATGGATGGATGGATGGATGATGAATGGATGGATGGATGGATGGATGGATGGATGGATGGATGGATGGATGGATGATGGATGGATGGATGGATGGATTGATGATGGATGGATGGATGGATGGATGGATGGATGATGGATGGATGGATGGATGGATGGATGGATGGATGGATGGATGATGGATGGATGGATGGATGGATGGATGATGAATGGATGGATGGATGGACGGACGTCTCGCCTCTCATCCGAGTGGCTTCATCTGTTCATGCATGTGAAGACTAGACTGGGCTAGTCCAACTTGCTGGTGGGAAACCCAGGTATTTAACTTCTGTGGAGGTGTTTCAAAGACTGGTGGTGACTAACGGTCGTTTGTGCTCCAGAGGTGCGACTTCAACGGTGCTCCATGATGGAACGACAGTCGTTGGGGTCGTTAGGAGTCACACAAGGCCAATCGAGAGCAACACTCGTCAAAGTCGTTCGATACTCACCGGGCCATTTGTTAACGACTGTGGTTATTAGAGGTTAAATTGCCTTCGATTGAATTGCCCAGAATGACCTGGATGAATGAGAACATTCACAGACATGTCTTTACAGCAGTTTTATTTGGGTTATTCCATCTCAAATCATAAAGGTTCTTCTGTTCGACCATCTCTGATTTGCTTTAAACGTCTATTAATCATAAACTATGTAAATTTAAAATAGTATCTGCGACATTTTAGCTTCATATATCAAACACTTTCCGAGATATTTTTCTTTAAAATTGCTCGTCAACCCACTTTCAGCAGGGTCAATCAAATATGTGACGTCTGTAGTGATTTAAAACATCAAAGATTTATTTTGAAACTCCAAAACTCTGTTCTACTTGGATCAGACTATCTCTCAATATTTTAGTTTTTGTGGTACAACCTGTCAAACCTGCTCAATCAGTTACGAAAATTTACACTTTTGTGACCAAGTATTTCATGTTATAAACTATTGTACATGTTTAGTTTTGTATTATTGTGACATGCAGCTACACGTGGTTCAGAAAACATCACTAGTTGACTTCTGCATCGTAATTTCTTTAAATAATATGAGCTCAAAGATGGGATTTTTCATGATGGCTTCAATTTTTGCTCATATTTCCACTCCCCCACAATCAGAGACTATTTAATCTACTTGTCTGATATTACAGATTTTGAATCAAAGACATGATGAGAAATAACAGTGAAAATTTCAGGTTTTTATCTCTAATAGTTCCTGAGATGTCGTCGTTCAAACAGCCTCATGTTTCAATGTGAGCCCCGGAGCATGATGCTGCCACCTCCATGCTTGGTGGTTTGGTGTAGTCGAGGTTAAAGGTTTCAGATTTCTGGTCATTGTGGTCGAACAGCTGAGTTTTTCAGTATTGCAGATTGTGAATCAATGACATGATGAGAAATAACAGAACATATCAGGTTTTTATCTTTAATAGTTCCTGAGATATTGTCGTTCAAACAGTCTCAAATTTCAATGTGAGAAAAACTTGCTGAAAGTGGGTCGACGGGCCGTTTTTAAAAAAGTTAAAGCTAAAATTTCACGAACATCTTTGTAAGTATCCATAGTTTAAGCTATAAAAATTCTAGGCAAATCAGAAATCACAATTTAAACTTACTGTTGGGTATTTTTCCTGATGGATCCCCACATCTCCTATGATCTGTTCATGGGGTGTCAGAAAGCCTAAAATCTGATGATTTTTTCAGTTTTTTGGTTTTTTTTTCCTCACAGCTGACAAACGGTATCACTTGGGTAATTTGTAATCAATAACAGGCCTTTTAACTCCACCTGCAGGTGTTGTGGTTGAAGAATATTAATGTTTGGCTGCTCCATCCTGGTTAAAAGCCAGATTTGAGGTTATTTGTCAGAATGATGAATCGCTGAGTGTCAACTACAACAGCTGCTCCCTCCATCATCATCAACAACACATTAACACATTCAAATGACTTCTTTTTTCTTCAACCAGAAGCCGAAAACTCAAAGATGTTGAGTTTGTTATGGTATAAAACCAGATGATACTCAGTTTCAAAGCATTGTAGGGGCGTAACAGTACACTGAACCGAGGCGAACTGTTCAGTACAGGCACTTTTGGTTCGGTACGAAAATTTTAAGACTACTAAGAATGACCAATGTACAGACTTATTTCTCTACTTCCTGTTGGTTTTGGTTTTGGTTTTGGCTCCGTGACCCGTCTGACTTCTGATGAGGAAGGATCTGGTATCTAAAGCTCCAGTGTTAGCTCACTGTTAGCAGACCTTGCTGTGTGCCGTGGCCTGATGAAGACCCACTGTGGGGTCCAAACGTTGCTTGGCTCACATTGTTCACTATTTCACAGTGGACTTTTCACCAGCGTGGGGTTTATTTGTCCCTTTGGAGGGACCTTGTGGTGCCGCTAGCTCTGCCGCTAGCACTAAATCGCTAGCGTTCGGCTGCTTTTCGGGACGTTTTTGGGGAGGTTTGGAGGTTTTCTGTTACTTTAGCTGGTGAAAAGTCCTCTGTTTTTCGTTTTTATTTTGAAATCTCAAAATAAGAAAACAAATGGCCACGACGTACACGGACCCTACGTCATCTTAAATTGGTCATGTCATTTTGACGCAGTGGTGCATCCGTTGACTCCAGAGGGTTCCGTACCGAACCGAACCGTGACTTCCATACTGACATGTGATATTTGTATACCGATACACCCCTAATGAATTGGAACCATTTTTGGGGGGATTTTTCTCTTTAAAAACACAACATGAGTCAATTTATCTTCAGGTTGACAGACTTTATTCCATCTTCAGTTTCATCAGATGGAACTCCACCAAACTTTCACCACCACCAGTGTCTTGACTCCAAACATCCCCGTTCAACCCTCGACTAAATCACTTTTTTAGACAAGCAGGTACAAGTAAAGCTTCATATATGCATTTTGTCCCTGCAGTTCTTCTGCTAAAAGCTTTTCCATTTGGATGAGTCTAATCGCCAAAACAATACCGTCAGATAAGCCTTTATTGTTCCCACAGTGGGGAAATTTGCATTGTTACGGCAGCAAAGAGGACAGTGCAAACATTACAGTAATGTCAGTAGATAGATGAAAACAAAAAATATACACTGGTGCTAGTTTAGATCGTCCAAATTCCTCTTAATGTGGAAACAATACTGCACACATCAATAGTACTGCACAGATTCCTTCATCGGTAGAAAAACTTACAACATATTCCTCAACCTTCACCATTAACCTCACTGATGTGTGAAATAAATGCAGCTAATTACTTTCTCGACCTCTTATTTAATTAATCTCTCCCGACTGAAGCAATGAAAGTGGCTCACACACTGCACAACGGGGCCCAACGACAAACCTTCACTTCAGGGAGGGAGATGACGTTAATCCAACCGTGAAAGCTTGTGTTTACTTCACCGCTACGCATTTAGCTTCTTGTTAGCGTCACGTGTTCTTTTTCTTTCCCTCTCTCCCGTACAATCACAGGGCGGGCTGATCGATCATCTCCGTCCTGATATCACTCAGACGAGACGACTTCGGCGCGTCTCTGTACTCTCGGCATTGATTTAATGCGACCAACAGTTAGAGAGCAAACAGCAGCGAGCAGCTCTTCACACCGAGTCCAATAACAGGATAATAGCTGGACCGCACAGGGGAGAAAGAAGTGTGATAAATATAAAATGACTCTGACTGGGCGGTATTAAAGCCATACTGCCTCGTTGGAGTAAACTGTAGTAAACTGATGTAAAAATGCAGCTGGAAGTGTTCTACTTTGTCCAAAATATGGTTAAAAACGAGAAAATTTGATGCTAAAAAAAACAAGAATGACGGCTGTAAAAACCTTTTTTAGTAGCAACTGGAATCAGGAAGCCAAGAATATTAATGATAACTGTACAATGATGCCCCAAAGATATGATATTTTCACATAGTTTTTCCATCCAGTCCATAAAAATGAGACTTGAATCATCCTTTACCCGTTACTGTTAAAGCTGTATATGCAATTTTAAATGTGAAACAAGGTAAAAGTAAAACCTGTAATCAAAAGTCACTTGACAGGTTTAATTAAAACACACAGGGAAGTGTATATCTGACATAACTAATCTACTAAAGACCAAAAAATCCAAAAGCAACAACCTGATGAAAAAACAGAACGAACTGACAGATGGAAAGAAATAACTGTTTGGATGCTCAGAACTAATAAGGGGACAAGACACAGGTCAAACTAATTAGGACACTCAAAAGAGGAGGGAAACTGAGACAAAGGGAGGAAGTAAAAAACCTGAAGAACACTAGGAGACAAAACAGGACGGCAGCAGACAAAACAAACTGACAAGGACCGAGGGAATTAAAAAAAGGAGGGAAACTGAGACAAAGGAGGAAGTATGAACACTAGGAGACTCAATAGGAGACAAAACTGGACAAACTGACAACAACAGAAAAAACTATTTATACACTCAGAACTGATTGAAGAGACAAGACACAGGTAAAATTAATTAGGACTATCAAAAGAGGAGGGAAATGGAGACAAAGGGAAGAAGTAAAAACACAAACCTAATGGACACTAGGACACTAAATAGGAGACTAAATTGGACGGCAGCAAACAAAACAAACTGACAAAGACAGAATAAAAAAAGGAGGGAAACTGAGACAACGGGAGGAAGCATGAACACAAACCTGATGAATATTAAGAGACTAAATAGGAGACAAAACAGGACAAACTGACAAAGAATGAAAGCAAAAAACATTCATACACTCAGAACTAATAAGAAGACAAGACACAGGTAAAACTAATTAGGACACTCAAAAGAGGAGGGAAACAGAGACAAAGGGAAGAAGTAAAAACACAAACCTGATGAGCACTAGGAGACTAAACAGGAGACAAAACTGGACGAACTGACAAAGACAGAAAGAAATAAATGGTTCTCATTTATACACTCAGAACTGATTGAAGAGACAAGACAGGTACAACTAATTAGACTATCAAAAGAGGAGGGAAACTGAGACAAAGGGAGGAAGTAAATACAGAAACCTGATAAACGCTAGCAGACTATATAATAGACAAAACAGGACAAACTGACAAAGACAGAAAGAAAGAACTATTTATACACTCAGAACTAATAAGGGGACAAGACACAGGTAAAACTAATTAGGACACTCAAAAGAGGAGGGAAACAGAGACAAAGGGAAGAAGTAAAAACACAAACCTGATGAGCACTAGGAGACTAAATAGGTGACTAAACTGGCCGGCAGCAAACAGAATAAACTACAAAGACCGAGGGAATTAAAAAGAAGGGAAACTGAGACAAAGAGAAGAAGAATGAACACTAGGAGACTAAATAGGAGACAAAACTGGACGAACTGACAAAGACAGAAAGAAAGAACCATTTATACACTCAGAACTGATTGAAGAGACAAGACAGGTACAACTAATTAGGACACTCAAAAGAGGAGGGAAACAGAGACAAAGGGAAGAAGTAAAAACACAAACCTGATGAACACTAGGAGACTAAATAGGAGACAAAACAGGACAAACTGACAAAGACAGAAAGAAAGAACTATTTATACAATCAGAACTAATAAGGAGACAAGACACAGGTAAAACTAATTAGGACAGTCAAAAGAGGAGGGAAACGGAGACAAAGGGAAGAAGTAAAAACACAAACCTGATGAGACTAAATAGGTGACTAAAGTGGCCGGCAGCAAACAGAATAAACTACAAAGACCGAGGGAATTCAAAAAAGAGGAGGGAAACTGAGACAAGGGGAGGAAGTACAACCACGAGTCGCACTAGGACAAGGATCTTCACAGTAAATAAACCGAACAAAAACCGCCACAACAAGTCCTTTATGACACTGAAACTCTGGATTCAGGCTCAGTCTTGTCACCAGAATAACGATGAGTCATCCAGAGTGTTGGACAGACGCCACCGTTCTTTCGCTCCGCCGTTATCGGAATGTAAATGACCGTCTCCCAGCAGCTCCGACAATCAGAGATCCTGGCTCGGCTGAGCTCCATCGTCTCCCCTCGAAGAATTCAGATTTAAAAATAGCTCTCCGGGTTTCATTTCCGTCGACACGTGTCCCTCCTCCTCCTCCTCCTCCCTCGGTGACCTCAGCGGCTCGGTAGTAAGGAGATCGACCATCGGCGGCGGCGGCGGCGGCGGCGGCGGCGACTCATCGAAGCCCCCGGAGAGGCAGAGATGGAAATAAAAAGCAGCGAGGTGACGGCGAGGAGGCGATAAGGAGGAGATGAGTTCTGTGTCGGACTCTGAGGAACTAATCTGTCGGTATCTGCTCATCTGAAATCAGCACCACGACTGAGGAAACACACACAGAACACGTTTCCTGCTTTAAGCCCACATATTCATTCCATTAATTAAACAAACTGCACTCACTTCCTTCACTGTTCACCTACATTTATGCAAATAAAGCGACAGGCTGCCTGTTGTTTGCATTCACACAGTCACCTCCAGGAAATAACTGCAGGCTCGTGGACACATTCAAACTAACACCGAGAACGAACAGAAGAACCGAACACGAAGAAGCGGGATTAACATTCAGCGTCACAGGTGGCAACTGCTGCATCATTCATATACATTATGTGTGGAACATGACTGTGAATATTTCATGCTGCTGACGTGTGGCTGATCACATCCCAACGTTCTGCTACGGCTCGGCTCGGGTCCGAACGCCGGCCGCTGTTCAGAAACGCCCGTCACGGTGTGAATTGTTGGGCGGCTGCCACGTCTGCGTGTGCAAACAAACATGTGAACACAGCGGGGGTCTGCAGGTCACATGAGCGGACAGAAGGTCACGTTAAATAACAGCAGCTGCAGGTGAACAGCAGGTAAATAATAAATAATAAACTCCAGTGAAGCAGGTAGACGTCTACATCGTTAATTATATTGTTGGGTCTCAATCGTCTGTGTATAATATTAAATCACATAACTAATAATATTGTAGGATCTGAACTTTACACTTAAATCTAACTGTAAATAATGACATTATAAGGTCTTAATATTGATATTTAAATTATTCAAGTAAGTTTACATAATTAACTAAATTGTGGGGTCGTAACCTTTATATTGTAATTATTTAGGTAAATTTGTACAATAAAAAATAATGTAGTTTCCTGACCTTACTGTTTAAAACTAGTTTGGAAGATTTACATAAATAAATTTAAATGATATATAATATTGTAGACTCTTAACCTTAATATTAAAATTAATCAGATAAATTTACATGATAAATATCATTGTAGCGTCCCAGTAAAGTAAAACTGTAAAATATTACCGTGGGGTCTTAATCATAGCATTTTAAATTTACAAAATAAATTATATTGTAGGCTCTTAACTTTATTATTTAAACGTGTTTAAACCTGCCGCCCGATCCACATTGCACAGATCCCCTATGGTTCCCTCTGCGGGTGGTGGGTCCACAGGAGGTCGGCCCACGTCGTTCATTCTGGCTGAGCCCGGCCACCAGGCGCTCCCATACGAGCCCCAACCCCAGGCCTGGCTCCAGGGTGGCCAGAAAAAGGTGGCTTGCCCTCTCCGGGTCGGTGGAGAGTCCCTGCCCCAAGTGGAGGAGTTTAAGTATCTCTTGGTCTTGTTCCAGAGTGAGGGGAGGATGGAGCGTGAGGTTGGCAGGTGGATCGGTGCAGCGTCTGCAGTCATGCGGTCACTGGATCGGTCCGTAGTGGTGAAGAAGGAGCTAAGTTGAAAGGCGAGGCTCTGTATTTACCGGTCAGTCTACGTTCCTACTCTCACCTATGGTCATGAGCTTTGGGTCATGACCGAATGAACGAGATCCTGGTGGCTGGGTGCACCCTTAGAGATCGGGTGAGGAGCTCAGTCACCAGGGAGGAGCTCGGAGTAGAGCCGCTACTTCTCCACATCCAGAGGAGTCAGCTGAGGTGGCTTGGACATCTGTTCTGGATGCCTCCTGGACGCCTCCCTTGGGAGGTGTTCCTGACATGTCCCACCAGGAGGAGGCCTCGGGGTAGATCTAGGACACGCTGGAGGGACTATGTCTCTTGGCTGGCCTGGGAACACCTCGGGGTCTCACTGGAAGAACTGGAGGAGGAGTCTGGGGCGAGGGAATGCTTAGACTGGTGCCTCCGTGACCCGGGACCGGATAAGTGGAAGATAATAAATGATAGATTGATGGATGGATGATGGATGGATGGATGGATGGATGATAGATGGATGGATGGATGGATGACGGATGGATGATGGATGGATGATGGATGGATGGATGATGGATGGATGGATGAATGAATGATGGATGGATGGATGATGGATGAATGATGGATGGATGGATGATGGATGAATGATGGATGGATGATGGATAGATGGATGGATGATGGATGAATGATGGATGGATGGATTATGGATGAATGATGGACAGATGGATGATGGATGGATGGATGATGGATGATGGATGAATGATGGATGGATGGATTATGGATGGATGGATGGATGATGGATGATGGATGAATGATGGATGGATGGATGGATGGATGGATGGATGGATGGATGGATGATGGATGATGGATGGATGATGGATGGATGGATTATGGATGAATGATGGACAGATGGATGATGGATGGATGGATGATGGATGATGGATGATGGATGAATGATGGATGGATGGATGGATGGATGGATGGATGGATGGATGATGGATGATGGATAAATGATGGATGGATGATGGATGATGGATGGATGGATGATGGATGGATGGATGATGGATGGATGGATGATAGATGATGGATGGATGGATGATGGATGGATGATGGATGGATGGATGATAGATGATGGATAAATGATGGATGGATGGATGGATGATGCATGATGGATGGCTGATGGATGGATGGATGGATGGATGATGCATGATGGATGGATGGATGATGGATGGATGGATGGATGGATGGATGATGGATGGATGGATGGATGGATAATGCATGATGGATGGCTGATGGATGGATGGATGGATGGATGATGGATGATGGATGATGGATGGATGGATGGATGGATGGATGATGGATGGATGGATGGATGGATGGATGATGGATGGATGATGGATGGATGGATGGATGATGGATGGATGGATGGATGGATGGATGGATGGATGGATAGATGGATGGATAGATGGATGGATGATGGATGGATGATGGATGATGGATGATGGATGAATGATGGATGGATGGATGATGGATGAATGATGGATGGATGATGGATGGATGGATGATGGATGGATGATGGATGATGGACAGATGGATAGATGATGGATGGATAAATCTGAATAGAAAATAATATTGTCGGGCTTCAGCGTTAATATTTAAATTAGTATGGTATATCTGTATGGTAATATTACAGGGCCTTAACTGTAATATTTAAATTTGTCATGTAAATTAACACAATAAACAGAATTGTAGGATTGCAACTGTAAAATTCAAATGAGTGAAGTGGTTTTGTGTAATAAATGACATTGTAGGGTCTTAAGCAAACATTTAAATCAGCCTGGTAAACTCACATAATAAATACTATTATAAGGTCTTAACAAAAATTAAATTGGACTCAACATTTTTCCAAGTGTCCACTGTTGTTTTTTAAATTTTAAGGGTTGATGCACTTTGTTTGAAGACCAGCGTTATAGGGAAACCTATCTGCGGGTGGATTCAGGTCGTGTCTGACGCACCTGAAGGATAGTTGAAGGATCTGCCGTCTGAACGGGTCGATCAGGTCAGCAGAAACGTCAGAACCATGATGGTAATGAGCCGTTTGTCTGACAGAGTTTCTGAACAGCTGCACACAAAACCTGCTGCACACCGGAGGGCTTAACAAGGTTCCTCTGGTGAACAGAAACAGAGAAAACAAGAAGAAAACAAGGAGAGAACGCAGAGAAGACGCAGAGAAAATACTGCTGCAGTCACTATTTACAAGACTAGGACTTGTTTTGTTGTGTTGTATTTAGGAATGGACCCCAGTATTCGGTCGTTGTGGTGAAATCCGAATAATTTTGACATCTGAATAGCTGTATGCACCCTTGTATTGTAAATAATACAAAACATCATATAGAACATATATTCTATATAATCTTTACCGCTGCCAAGGAGGTTATGTGATGGCTGGCGTTGGTTTGTTTATTAGTTTGTTTGTTTGTGGTCAAAATAACCTGAAAACTCGAAGACAGATTTGGATGAAATTTTCAGGAAATGTGTGAAATGGGACAAAGAAGAAATGATGACATTTTGGGACTGATCCGGATCACTGTCTGGATCCAGGATTTTTTTTAATCTAAGTGTAACCGGGTGGACAATTAAATGCGGTTTACTCTAAAAGCCACCAGAGGGCACTCTTGTTTTTGGGGTAACCCCCTCTGACCACATGACATTTTGGGTCTCCACACGACAGACAGCGACAGTGACGGAGTTCTCTTTCCTTCCTGAGCGACATACGCACGGTTGGGCCGGCATTCTTATCTCCGGTTGTCTAAGAAGCTGGGAGGCTGTTAGGAGCTGCCGCGCTAGAGGCCGCGCCTGTTCATTAGGTCGGATGGGGTGAAGGCCGCATTGTTGGTAGGACATTTGAACTGTATGTAATTACATTTGTATCTGTAACGTTCCATAGAAAATATGTGAATTGGTAGATTGTGTTGGGGGTGGACTGAAGCTCCTTGGCGGAGGTATGAGCTCTCTTTCTAGTGTTGTATATTTCTTGTATTATTTACAAGACTAGGGTCCATCACTTCTCCTTCTCCACTTTGTCATGATAGAATGGAGAGTTTACGTCCAACAGGCTGGGCTGTTCTACCCACGGCTCCACCGTCTGCTCCTCTTTCTGGACGATCCATGTTGATCAGGACCTTCAACTTTTCGCTGGTGTTTCCCGTTCGTCCATGTCGTTCTAGTGACTGTTTGTCTGCAAAGTTCCCTGTTTCCGGTTTTGTTAGAGCTCATCTATTGGTTTTGGTTGTGTCACGTCACTGCAAAGACTGAAAGACTTGTGATAATATCCAACACGTTTGTTGTCGTAAGGCCAAGACTAGGAAAAGACTGATCTAAAACAGCTGAGATTAGTACCTCGTACTAAACGATCAAGATGACGGGAGCGCGCTGTGACTCCAGTAAAACTTTCAGTGTTTAGTCTGTGACTGTGGAAAACGTTGGGTTAAGCCCAGCATGACACAAGTTAGATTTTTATGGATTAGGAACATTTATTCAAAGGCAGCGTATTAAATGTATTAAAGAGACTGACTGAAAATAAGTTAATTTAATGTAAAAAGCATCAGATGTTAGAGTTTCCAATCATGTTTTGGACAAACAGAATGCTAGTGTTAGAATCTGGCAGCAATTTTACAGTAACTGATGACAGCGTAAATGAAATAAAGAATTAATCTGAATTAAAGTGACTATAATCAGTGTTTACAGTATCTATTAACCTGCCGGTGGGCTTCAAAAACACATTTAAAGTCCTCGAAGTTTCACCATTTATCAGGCGGAAAACAATCATCAGATATTCAGTTTTCCAACAGTCCTTGAACGCATCACGTGTCATTTGCGCCTCCACCAGGAAACATGCATGAAACCAGAAATAAGGTGCTAAAGCCACCCAGCACTGTTTCATTAAAGGTGTGTGAAGAACACACTGAGTCCCTGCATATGTTAACGCGACACACGTTTAGCATTTTAAATGTCACGTGGAGGCGACGAACGACACCTTCAGCCTGAACTTTAACCGTTTTGCATGTTAACGCCGTTAAACGACGCAAGAAGAGCCTCAGATGGCAGCTATTAATAAGCAGCTCCACGTAATCACATCATGCTGCCTTATGGTGAGAAAATGTCAGCTGGTGTTTCATCAGTTGTCGAGATTGAAAAGTTTAATCATCTGAACCGCAAACTCTGGCAGCAGGTTCAAAAAGCACGTTTTCATTTTTATTAAAAAAGAAAACTGAAGCCGTTATCAACCAGAAACTGTAAAAACAAACAGAAAATGACACAAATCTGAGCTTGAAATTGAGATATTTCACCCAAATCACTTTATTCTGCATGTTTCGTTCCAAAACTCAGCAAGAATCAAGTGTCGGCATCAGATTTAGAGAAAAACTAAAACTTCTGAGCCCCTCTGAGAAACCAGGACTGACTCAACAATGGGAAAAAAAGGATTCAAGGTTGAACTGCAGGCAGTGTTTCCACAGAGAGACTGATGCCCTTTTTCCACTGAGCTGGTTCCAGGTCTAGTTCGGAGCCAGAGCCTGACTTAGCACCAGTTCTTTGTGTTTCCACCTCCTAAGCACCAACTCCAGGTGCTAAAAACTGGAGCTCAGCAAGCACCAACTCTTTGCTGGTCCAGAGCTAAGCACCGAGTACGTCAGGGGCTGGGGGCGGGGTTATGGTGACCAACCATCAACGGTGGAAAGGGACACACAAGCGCTAATTAGTGTCCTTGTTCTCCAGGACGTCCCTGGTCTCATCACACATGTATTGGAATGACTCCTGGAAGTTTACCACAAACTGTTGACCTGAAATCCGCTACAGTTGTGTCCCACCAGTAGCGTGATCACGGATGTGTCCAGGCAACAGGAGGACCTCCGCCTCACAAACAGCCTTAAGACCATCTATAGAGATAAACATAGATATTATCATCAACTTACTGCGTTTGTTTAACTGCTATGTAATGGATGCTAGCGTAGTGGTTTTATGGTGACCCAATGGCTCCAACTTGACTCCTTGTTAATGGAAAAGCAAACAGGTTCTTAGGAGGAACCAGATTTGAACCAACCAAGCACCAGAACTAGGACCTGGTTCTTCTTGGTGGAACAGGGGTAAGAGAGACATACTGGATCAATAAAATAAATGCAGCATGGCTCACCAACAGCAAGTTGTTGGAAGATGCGTCCAGCATGAGTGAAACATCTTTCTACAGCTGATGAGCAGAGCAGAGAGGAAAAGGTTGTAGAGGCTGGAAACATGGAGATAGTTAAATACTAACAGAACGTGGAGACAAAACAACCACAAAGAGACACAAAATGACACGAATGAGACGCAAAACAAGACAAAAACGTCTGAAAACAGATACAAAACAACCCAAATAAGACACCAAATCACATAAACTAGACAAAAAAATGACACAAAACGACAAAAAACAAGACACAAAACTGAGACAAGAGAGACTGAGAGGGAATCCAAACCTACTGGATCAATAAATAAATGCAGCATGGCTCAGAAACAGTGAACAGAGGAGACAGTAGTTGGAGATACATCCAGCATGGTGGAACATCTTCCTACAGCTGATGAGTAGTCTTTGAGTTTATGTTGAAGAGGCTGTAAAAATATAATTACCGTATTTTCCGCACTATAAGGTGCTCCGGATTGAAGGGCGCACTGTTGATTTTTGAGACAATTAAAGGCTTTTAAGTGGCCTTATAGTGCAGAAAATACGGTAATTTTCTCAGAAATCAACAGTGCGCCCTTTAATCCGGTGCGCCTTATGTGTGCACCAAGCGTTCTGCTTCATTGACTGTCGGACCATTTCCCGCCGACATAGTTACGTAAAGTTCGTACACTAAGTACGCTGGCAGCCATAAACCAAGCTATCTGACTAAGGTATCTGCTCTGACTGTTGTACGAGCTTTTGTGAAAGCCGGCATCATTGCTGAACAGCCACCCGGCAACGAGACCGACTCCGACAATGACGAGAGGAAACCAGGCATGCTTGATGGCGAAATTGTCCAGCTGTTCAGTTCAGATACAGAAGATGAAGACTTTGAAGGGTTTGAGACAGAAGATTGATCAAAAAATAATGTGAGTGTAGAATAAAGTTCAACAAACTCACTGTTTTACTTCCGTTTCCTTATTTTAGCATGCGCCTTTTAACCCGGTGCGCCTTATGTATGGCTTAAGTACAGAAATAGACCCGTAATTGAGATTGTGTCTTATAATTCAGTTCGCCTTAAGGTGTGGAAAATACGGTAGTAAATGTTTATAGTGTGCAGTCATTGTTTTTTCCAGTTTCGGTAACTCCTGTGTGAAAATGTAACAGGAGCAAAGAAGCAGAGTCCAGATTGTTCCCGAGTTCATATTTTTATGTCGTGCATTTCTGGTCATTACTAGCTGTTCATATATATGTGATATTAACAGCTGATAGAAGGCGGAACAGTGTCGCTCCTTGATTTCAGTATCTGTTCTGTTTATTTTACAGGTGAGCACCAGACCTCCACCTTCAATGTGGACCCTTCTGTGTTTTCGGCCCACAGGTTAAGCCTCTAAATGCTTCGCCTGCTGCTGCTGAGTGCTTCTTTTCAAAGCCTCTTTCTAACCTCCTCCACCTACGTGCAGCTCTGATTTGAAACCTGCTGGAAGTCCTCCGCTGGGTGCTCAGCGGGGGCATCGGGAACACCTTTTCACCCTTTCGCATCAAAGTCGGGACAAAAGAATAATTCCTCCCCCTCTCTCCCTCCGTCGTTCGTCGTCTGTCTGATGGCGGCTCTGAGGAAAAGGCTCGGAGCTTAAACCTGCAGACAAAGCGAAGCCCGGCGATCTCCTCCTGCGGATTACCGACGACCAGCTGAGCAGATGAGTGTTGTCCAATCCGAGAGTCAGCAGCGGCAGCAATCACAGCATCAGGAGCAGCAGCAGCAGCAGCGGAGGTAGAAATAAAAAAACATAAAAACCCAGGACGGAGAAGCGTCTCTGATTCCTGCTCCGAGCTATCAGCAGCCGGCAGCAGGACTCAGAGGATGTATAAATATGCAGCGGCACAGTCAGGCAGCAAAAGTTTTAAACGCAAAATATCACAACAACAACGGGCCTCTGCTGCTGGTTCGTCTAAAAATAAACCAGATGTGGCGGCTGACAGGTTCACATCAGTGTTTCCAGGCAACCAGGAGGAAATAAAACATGAAATATCAAGATGGAAGCTGAGCTTTATGAAATACAAGAACATCAGCTGGTCAGAGTTAGTTTGTGTTGGAAAACAGACGTCAAAACCTAAAAAAATGTATTAATTCAATGTTTATTTAACCTGGAAGTGCCTTGACATTGAAATCGTTTATCAAGATGCTCAAAAATGACACCACAAGTAAAGATTTGTTGGACTTTCATGAATAAAATCAGCTAAATCGGAGCTTAAAATCGTGATATTTCCTCAAATTCGCTTTGTTCTTTGCGTTTCTTTCAAAAAAATCTGCAAAAATAAAGTGTTTGCACCAGATTTTGTATAATGAATAAACAAAGAAGTCTGAGCTCCTCAAGCCGTGACTGGTCAACAGTCACATGACACGAATTCAGAGAATACTCAGTTGTACTACAGGCAGTGTTTCCACGGAGCAGTTTTTACAGTTTCCAGCTCTCTAATTCCGGCGTTTTAAAAAATGAAGACAACATGCCTTTTAAACCCACCAGTGGATTTTGGGTTCAGAGGGTTAGATAAGGAGGTTGAGCTGCTCTGCAAATTCTCACGTCAAGGGAAGAAGTGTTGTTAGCATAGCTAGCTACACTGATGCTAATGTGCTCGAGTTCTTGCATCATCACCAAACGCTCAGGATTTTGTTTGCGCCAGATTCTGTAAAAAAGCTAAAAATTCCAAGCTCCTTAGCACAACTGATTCTCCATGACTCGCTCAGCTGTGACCAGTGAATTGTTGGGGTTGAACTGCAGGCAGTGTTTCCACAGAGACACTGAGAGGAAAATCAAACCTACTGGATCAATAGAATAAATGCAGCATGGCTCAGAAACAGTGAACAGAGGAGACAGTAGTTGGAGATACATCCAGCATGGTGAAACATCTTCCTACAGATGATGAGCAGAGTAGAGAGGGAAAGACTGGAGAGGATGGAAACATGGAGATAGTTAAATATCTGTAGCAGGTGGAGACAAAACGACCACAAAGAGACACAAAACAAGACAAAAACTTCCAAAAACAAACATAAAACTAGAAAAGCCCTCAGAGAGCTCATACCTCGGCCAAGGAGCTTCAGTCCACCCCCAACACAATCTCCCAGTTCACATATTTTATATGGAACGTTACAGATACAAATGTAATTACATACAGTTCAAATGTCCTACCAACAATGCGGCCTTCACCCCATCCGACCTAATGAACAGGCGCGGCCTCTAGCGCGGCAGCTCCTAACAGCCTCCCAGCTTCTTAGACAACCGGAGATAAGAATGCCGGCCCAACCGTGCGTATGTCGCTCAGGAAGGAAAGAGAACTCTGTCACTGTCGCTGTCTGTCGCGTGGAGACCCAAAATGTCATGTGGTCAGAGGGGGTTACCCCAAAAACAAGAGTGCCCTCTGGTGGCTTTTAGAGTAAACCGCATTTAATTGTCCACCTGGTTACACTTATATTAAAAAACATTCCTGGATCCAGACGGTGATCCGGATCAGTCCCAAAATGTCATCATTCTTGAAAATTTCATCCAAATCCGTCCATGAGTTTTCAAGTTAATTTGAACACAAACAAACCAACGGCGGCCATCACATAACCTCCTTGGCAGAGGTAACAACCCAAATAAGTCACCTAATCACATAAACTAGACAAAAATCGACACAAAAAGGAAAAAAAAAAAACAAGACAAAAGTGAGACACAAAATGACACTAACTACACACAGAACGTCAAACAACAAGACAAAGACAGACCAATGTGACACAAAATGACAAAAACACACAAGAGAGACTGAGAGGAAAATCAAACCTACTGGATCAACAGAATAAATGCAGCATGGTTCAGAAACATTGAACAGAGGAGACAGTACATTAAAGTAAGAGACATAAGAAGGAGATTTCTAGCCTCAGATTTCAATGTAAAGAGAATAAAATTAACAAATAAAACAGGCAACATCACATAAGATCAAGTTGTTGGGTCACCAGGTCTCAGTAGAAGGTGTATCTGTGAGGTACCTTTCAGGATGTAGTCTTAGAATCCAGTTTAAACCTCCATTATGGTGCCAGAAATAGACTTTTGAGAGCCTGAATTTCTCCTTGACCACCTCTGAGACGAGTCGCCCATTCATTCACCAGGCCGATGCGGTCAGTCAAGTCATTTACATGCCTTTCTCAGTAACCCAGGATTCATAGAGCATCACTGTTTACTAGCATCTCCAGGTTATGTCAGGTTAACTCTTCTTATCCACTTAGTTTTTATTTAAAGTGAGAGTCCGCCTCGCCAGCACATTATAAACACCCTATATTTAAATATTCCTCAGTGATGCTTGAAATGCCGCTGACTGGCTAAGGAATGCTAATTAATGCTAATTGGCAGCCCCAAGGACAGTCCCATAATGTGAAGAATGTTCCAGCTTTGTTAATAAATCACAGCACAGGAACGTCTTACAAAGGACGTTCTGCATTCCGAGGTCTTGATGAAATCTTAAAGATGTTTTCTGAATGTTGTCTTGAGACACCCGTCATTTCTTTTTTCATCCAGGAAATAGAAGAACGTTCTATAATGTGTTCCCTCGACAACATCTATAGAACATTGCAGGTAAAACGTTCCACCCAGGGTGCAAACTACGGGGGAGCCAGGGGGGGTCTCAGCCCCTCTTAAAGAGACATGAGCTCCCCTGGAAACATGATTTGTGAATTTTTGTGCGGGTCACTTAAATATTGTCAAAATGCTGTTTTCCCATGTATTTCCTTTATTTTATTATTTTTTGGGTTATCAAAATCATGGATCGTGTGTAGAATTAGGCTATTTTTAATGCATGATTTGCGCATCACTATTTCACTTTAATAAAGATGCCGGCCTGCATGCAGTTCTTGTCCTCACCATTGCACCGTGGGGGCGCTATGCCTTAAACCTCACTTTAAGTCAGACACCGGAAACAAACAAAAAATTAGCGCTGAATTTCAGTGCTAGCTGTTGTACATGATTTGGAGTCAAAATGTGTAAGAGGATACAGGGAAACCTGCTCACAAATTTCGGTTTTACGAAGAGATCGAAGACGAACGACTCTGAGGAGCAGCAAGAGGCGAGTTCTTCAGCAGATGCATGGTTGTGGACACCGCTGCACCTGAAGGGACTGCTGCCCGTGAACGCCCGCCAACAGCCGGGCCCGGGGTCACCGTGGACGAGCTGACAGAGGCTGGAGATGGAGTAAATAAGGACAGCTCAGTGGCCGCCGATGACGAGTGAAAACAGCCTCTCATCGCTCCTTTTTGTGGATCTTGATGGACCCCCATTAGAGAGATTGGACCCAACACCCTTCATCACTTCCTGGATTAAATCAGGTCATCTCCTGTCCACATCATGGTTTACTGGACCAACAGCAAAGGTAGCTGATCCCAGGCCTGTGTGGTCGCTTGTGTTTTAAGGTGTTGTGGGTCTTTGCATTAATGCTGCAGATTTTTATCATGTTTGCAGACATGATTACATTGGTGGACGTTACACAGCCTGGCCCACTTTTTTTTTTTAAATTATGGTGGTCGTATGTGTTTTGTCATTGACTGGTTTGTTGATTCATGTTATAGTATTTCAGAGGTTATTTGTTGATGCGGACTTGATCCCCTGTAGACAGGCTGACATGTTTTGGTTCTGATTTAGATTTGATTAAGATTGGATATGTGTGTGGAGGTTGGATGTGATATGTGTTTACATGTGCTGACATAAGGCAAGCAGACGTACAGGTCTGTAATAATGGATGTGTTTTGTAGAAGTCCTCGCTCTGAGGCGCCCCCCATATAAGTGAGCCCCCCCGACATCCGTATAGTTTGCACACTGGTTCCACCTTTGTTAATATTGCAGGAACGTCGTTTCAAAGGACGTTCTGCCATCTGAGGTTTCGGTAACACCTTAAAACGTTTTCTGAATGCTGCCTTGAGAACATCCTTACAACATTCTTTAAATGTTGTTTTGAGAAACTTAGTAGTACAGATACCAGAACATACCCACGGACTCTTCCAACCTCACTGTCGGTTATTTTTAACCCACTTCCTGCGTCACCGCGTTGCTCACGGTTGTTGGTTTGTTGCCGTTTATCGGCTAACGAGGCTCACGGTTCAGTTTTAATCACCGCTGAACGTCTTGGTCAAACAGAGTTCAGGCTCTCCCGCTGCACGCTGCTAATCAGCGCTGTGCTCGGAGAGGCCAGATGAAGTGGGATCCGCTCACTCAGTGCTAATTAATAGCTGCCTTTTAAGCCACTCGCAGCATTAATCAGCTGCCTTGTTAACTGCAGCATCCAGTCCGACGACCCAAGAGACTGATTCACTCAGAGACGACGACGGCGGCGGTTTACCGAGCAGGAAGACTGAGATTTAGGTTGGAGAAGTCTGAAGGCTGAACTCAATTAGCAACAGCCCGGAGAGACTCTGACCCTCTATAACCTCCAGTCGTCCTCCCGTCTCAGGTCATCCAGTTTTTCAGCTCAGCCATCTCTGATTTCCCTCTTTCACAGCATAAAATGTGCATATTTATGAAGACGTATGTGAAATTTCAGCTCCACATATCAAATAATTTCTGAGATACAATCTTTTAAAAATTGCACGTTGAAATCTGAGGCTGGACTGGGTTGTTTTCTCTTTTAAACACCAGAAAACAGCGAGAAACGTCCGTCACAGTTCTCTAAATCACAAAGTTGGCTTCTTGTAACATGTCGTTCTGTCTGACCAACAAACCACAACCCAAAATATTCTATATGTTCAGATAGAAGAGACACAGGAAGTCCTTAAAGAGCCTGTTTTTGCTCAAGTTCGTTGGAGATATTGGCTTTAATGAAGGATATTTACATGTGATATTACCTATAATGCAATGCTATAATACAAGGAACCAGACGTGACACTGCAGAACGGTGCCATTGCCGGTTGGGTTGTACTCTATGAATTTATGGTGCCTAAAGGAAAAATTATCTGATGGTTCTTTGAGCCACTTTTGGTGAGTTCTCTAAATCAGTGGTTCTCAACTGGTGGGTCGGGACCCAAAAGTGGGTCGCAAAGCCATTTTTAGAGGGTCGCAGAAGCATGACCCCCCCTCCAAAACAGCAGTAGTATAGAGTCTTTTATTTTAAAAGACACGTTTCTTATGACACAGTTTGCTTTCAATAGCAGGATATTTAGTGGTGGTGACACCAGTAGTTGCCCACTATTAACCTCTAGATTTGGCTCTGCCAGCTTACTGGAGGAATTTATGCTAAAATGAGCCAAAAATGAACCAAAATGGGCTCAGAATCTGTCAAAATGGGCCAAAATATGCCCAAAACTTGGCAAAAGTGTCCAAATAAACCAAAATGAGCAAAAAATAAGCTAAATTTTTCACTAGCTGTATCAAAGTGTGTTGAGACTACACCCAAGTAAACCTTAATTTGTTAACAGGAACAGCAAACTTCAAAAAGTTGGGTCGCGACCGTTGATAATGGAGACATAGTGGGTCCTGAGGTTGGACCAGTTGAGAACCACTGCTTTAAATCTCTTAGTGCTTTTATTTTGAAATTTAAAAAATGGATCTTCCTATGGCATAACCAGGAAGTGCCGTTGCTGGTTCCAGTCGGCACCTTTATTTTTCTGAGCGTAGCTGCAAATAAAACATCAACGCGTCAAAGTGTATGAACGCATGTAAAAAGCTGCTGATTCAAATATAAATATAAATATATACAGTCTGAAAAGGAGCAGAGAGACTTTATTATCTGGAACTGTTCTGCAGTCATCCATCATTCTGAGAGCTGAAGTCGAGGTTCCACACTTCCCAGAGCTTAAATCCTGTCTGGTTATAAATGACCTGCCTGTAAGTTCTCCTGAGGCTGACTGTCGGCTCCGACTAGATGAAAAGGTCGTGCATGCACCAGTTAAGTCGCCTGGTGAGACAGCAGAGATCTGAAGTGGGTATATGGATGTTGGAGCTACTGAAGCTGACTTGCTCGGAGGAAAATGTTGCACAAACTGCTCAGGATGTCGGAAAACACTTCAAATCTCCTGCATGGGCTGCTGACGAGGCAGTGGGGTGTTTTTAGTCGGAGGCTTTTTCACCTCCGCCGTAGAAAGAATTCACTCCTGAACACTGCAATAGCATCTCTATAGCATGTTATGATATGCTGAGGATACTTAGAGTGTTTTAAAGGCAGATTTAAATTAAATTAACATTAGGGATGCACAATAATGCCAATTTCAACACATTCTGATAACCAATAATTTTGTACTTCTTGCAGCCGATAACCGATAATGTCAACCGATTGCACAATGGAGCGTGACACCAGAGTTGTCAGGTCCGCTACTACAACCACCGCGGCGTTCTAGAGCCCTGGCGACGCTCCATCCAGGAATATTTTTTAATGTAAGTGTAACCGGGTGGATAATTAAATGCGGTTTACTCTAAAAGCCACCAGAGGGCACTCTTGTTTTTGGGGTAACCCCCTCTGACCACATGACATTTTGGGGCTCCACGCGACAGACAGCGACAGTGACGGAGTTCTCTTTCCTTCCTGAGCGACATACGCACGGTTGGGCCGGCATTCTTATCTCCTTTTGTCTAAGAAGCTGGGAGGCTGTTAGGAGCTGCCGCGCTAGAGGCCGCGCCTGTTCATTAGGTCGGATGGGGTGAAGGCGGCATTGTTGGTAGGACATTTGAACTGTATGTAATTACATTTGTATCTGTAACGTTCCATACAAAATATGTGAATTGGTAGATTGTGTTGGGGGTGGACTGAAGCTCCTTGGCGGAGGTATGAGCTTATTCCTACGGTGGCCCAGAAGGGTCAATGCAACCGCAAAAGAACAGGCTTTGTTTCCGGGGGACTAGATTTTCTGACGGACTATTTTGATTATGGGAGAGTGTAATGAGACGTCAGTAAAACGCTGCCGATGATTGTGATCGATGTCGCTGTGGGTTAACTTCAGTTGTGGCTTTTGCATTTGCGTTGACCCTTCTGGGCCACCGTATATTCCAGTGTTTAACAGTGAAGCAAACAGAATAAAGGAGTTTAAACCAGCAAACAAGCCGCAGATGGCAGATTGTAGTGACGCTGCTGAACAAACAGCGGCAGTGATTTAAATGCCACCTCAGTCTGGCATTTAGAGTCTCCGCAGGGTTTTGGTGACACAGCAACTTAATCCGCCACGACTCGGCTCTGATCGAGGCGCTTGATGTTATTTATACGTTTACACTCTACCTCGTGTCCTCACATGATTTAACTGGATTACATTTACATCTGACATTCAGCTGGCCTCGCAGACACCCTGCAGTTTATCCGACTGCAGCCGGAAATACCATTATTTACTCCAGGCAGCCAGGAGAAGAGCATCAGAGCTTTTAGTGGGACAGTGGATTCAGTTGTGTAGAAAATGTTGAACATAAAATGAAAAATATCACTGCTTTTTAAGTGTTTTGTGAGTTTTAGAAAACATTTTAATGCTATTTTGCAGATTTTCCTCGCTTTGTTAAATTATAGATGCAAAATTAAGGATTTATTTACATGTCAAATGAAAAAAAATGGCTAAAAATGTAAATAACATCAGGTTTTACAGATATTTACCAATGTCTGAGAGAAAAATGGTGTAAATTTAAAAATAGAAAAATGGTTAATAATAATAATAACAGTTTTATTTTACAGGTTTTCCCTGTTTTGTTAAATTACAGAATCCATCCATCTATCATCTGTACACCGCTTAATCCTCTGTAGGGTCGCAGGGGGGGCTGGAGTCTATCCCAGCCGACTCAGGTGAAGGCAGGAGACACCCTGGACAGGTCACCAGTCTATCACAGGGCTACATATAGAGACAGACAACCAAGAACACTCTCATTAACAGCTACAGACAATTTAGAATCATCAGTTAACCTCAGCTTGTTTTTGGACTGTGGGAGGAAGCTGGAGAACCTGGTGAGAACCCAGGGAGAACATGCAAACTCCACACAGGAAGATCCCAGGCGTCCTAACCGGGACATGAACCGGGGATCTTCTAGCTGTGAGGCGACGCTGCTAACCACTGGATTAATTTAAATAGAACAGGCAGACAATGTAAACAACATCAGGTGTGTTACAGATATTGTGGCGCATCAAAAGGGCTAGCAGAGGGGGGAGTGAATGTAAGTCTATGGAGGTAAGAGGTACTCCACAATCTTAAAGTAGAATTATTCACTGAATTTTCGACCGATTTCCAAACGGTTTGGTTTGTTAAAAACGTCACACATGTAGCTTTGACACAGGATGCTTGGACGCTTTTGTTTTGACGTTTGTATCAAACAATATATGTTGACAACTGATGGATTTATGATCACTTTTATAGTGCAGACATGTCATTCCTCTATAGACGTAATGCACTGTAGGGGCGAGTGGCACTGTACCAAGATGGCCGCCGCGTAGGCACATCGGCTCCAATCGGCAGCAGCAGTCAACGCGGCGTCTACGTATATATGTCTATGACGATCGCAGCATCGTGAATTCCTGGAGGGACTGGTGGAACATCTTTGTAAAGCTGATGAGCAGAAAGAGGATGGAAACATGGAAAGAGTTAAAAATCTATGGTATTTAGAGCCTCCATGTTTTGTCCACCTGAGGGCAAAACATTATTTAGTAGCATGAGTCGAAAATATTGACGTTGAATTAAAGAACACAGCTGTGTACAGAGGATTTTAAATGTGCAGTATTATCCTTTATTAGCTGTAATCTGTTGATTGTGTTGTTCTAAAGCTGCCTCCTCTCTCTGATTTAACAGGATCCCAGTGGTTCTTTTTCTGGCTAGATTAATAGTAAAAACGTCTCATTTTCCAAAAATTGAACCACATATTTGTTGGTTGTTTGCTCAGCAGCAGCACTGAGCTCGGGGCTGAACGCCTGCGGCTGGGTTTACATTAACATGTGGCGCCGGCGTTCACTGGGCCTCAAGAAGCATCGACAGAAGACGCCGACCGAGTCCTGTTTACGTCCAGTTCTGTTATGTAAATACGAGGAGACGAGGTGAGCAGCGTGCGGAGACGATTTCACAGCAGAATAATAAGAAGCAGCAACGCGACATGGGCTCATTCTCACCTCAGACTGTTAGGAACAAGATGGAAATCAGCCTTCCCGTTGGCTTCCTGTCCAACAGTGAGGCGAAGCAGCAGAAGCTCCAGTAGAAGTTGAATTCACGTTTGTCACTTACACATTAGTTCTGCCTCCGCTGCACTTTATCATCCATTCATCCACCTCGGCCAGGCGTAAAGGCCTCATTTCGTCTTCTTTTCTGTTATTTCCTTCCCCTGAGATGAAACTCCTGGCATTTCCACTCTGGATTTTTTTTTAATGAGCCAATTATAAATGTGTTGGGGTCACTCCAGGTCATCTCAGTTAGCGGTGCTTGTTCCTCCACTGACTCGGGTTTTGTTTGTAAGTTGTTCTACTTGGGACCCGAAGCTAAGCTCTGTAAAATATTTCACCTGAATTTAGAGAATTTTATATGTTTTTACACCTTGGAATTATTATATAGAACATTTTCAACCATTAAAAAAACGTAATGTTTATATAAATAATGTATAAATAATAAATAATGTTTGTGCTCAACATAAAAATTACAAAATTAAATCCACTCTGCAATCAAAAGCCTATTTAATTACTTAATTTAATTGGATTTCAATTAAATAGTTATATTTAATTATTTTATTTTTACTTAATTTATATAAATAACTAAATTGAATAAAATTGATTTAATTACCGCTTCTTTAATGGCTGGTAGCATGTTTTTAAGTTGGTTACTCATAAAACATTAAGTTTTTCAAGTAGTATTTTCACATTATTGTGTTTTTGTACTTAATTAAAATATTTATGAAGACACATTTTTAAGTTGACTTGAAATCCTGACCTGAAGTTTAAGAAAAATGCACCCATCAAGCCAATTTCATGAAGTTATTTTAGTGTTAAATCAACTAAACGACATATTTCTTTAAAACAATGCATCTAAATAGTGTTTATAACTTAAATGCTTTTGTCCTGCAACCATACGTTTATTTAAGCGGTGGGAATCGGGCCCTGAATTACTTTTTAGAAGGTATGAAACCATATTTGGGGGCAGTGGAGGCCTAGTGGTTTGTGAAGCGAACTTGTAACCGGTGGGTCGCCGGTTCGAGTCCCTGAACTGGCAAGTGGCTGATGTGGGAAAGGCTGAATCCAAATCTCCGGACTTCACCACACTTGCAGGCGCGTTCTGGGGAAGTCTGGGAGTGCTGAGGGCTGTCCAGATCTGCAATCCAGAGAGTCTGCTTGGGTTGCAGACTTCACTAGACACTATAATTCATTGCAATACGTACGTGACGCTTTAATTTTTCCATTTTATTGTTGCAGCCTGGCCTATAAAAGCTGTGCAGTCTGAAGCCAAAGTCATGGGATAAGAAAATAATGGCTGAAAAAGGACAAAAGCACATCTTCCACTGTGGCAATACACACATGATTTAGTATTAGTGTGGTTCCGTAAATAAACATTTCTGGTTTTGAATGTGTATAGCCTATATCAGTGGTTCTCAACTGGTGGGTCGGGACCCAAAAGTGGGTCGCGAAGCCATTTTTAGAGGGTCGCAGGAGCATGCCCCCCAAAAAAGTAGTGATATAAAGTCTTATATTTTAAAGACTTACGACATAGTTTGCTTTCAATAGCAGGATATTTAGTGGTGGTGACACCAGTAGTTGCCCATTATTAACCTCTAGATTTGGTTCTGCCAGCTAAATGGGTTAATTTATGCTAAAACGTGATAAAAATAAACCAAAATGTGCTCAGAATCTGTCAAAATGGGTCAAAATATGCCCAAAAGTTGGCAAAAGCGTCCAAATAAACCAAAATAAGCACCAAAAAAAGCCAATTTTTTCCTAATCTGTATCAAAATACGTTGAGACTACACCCAAATAAACCTTAATTTGTTAACTGGAACAGCAAACTTCAAAAAGTTGGGTCGCGACTGTTATTAATAGACATAGTGGGTCCTGAGGCTGGACCAGCTGAGAACCACTGGTCTATATGTATGAATGTTGATTTGTTTACTCAATAAAAAACCTATAAATGGGATTTATATCTTGTTACTTGCAGGGACTGATGAGCAAACCCTTCAGCTCATTAAAGTACAGGAGGAATATGACCACCTTTTCACAGGTGTAAGACACTCCTCAGCTGAGGGCTTTATGTGAGAATGCCACATACATGATAGCCTGTCTATTAGCTCCAGTCATAATGCTGCAGACTCCCGCTCTTGCAGACTTTACTTGAAGACGATGAAGATGTCACTTTACGTGCACCTTAAGTCCGCGAGGGCTCAGTCTGCAAGTCCAGAGGGTGAAGATTTTGATTCAGTCAAAGTGAGAGCAACCACTTGTCCCAGTCACCACCACTGTGGGCCCTTGAGCAAGGCCCTTAAGCCCTGACTGCTCCCCAGGCGCTGCACCGCGGCAGTCCACTGCTCGGAGTATGTATAGTTAAGGTTAACGATGAATAGGATGGATCAAACACAGAGAAGGAATTTCCTCAAGGGGATCAATAAAGGTTAGATTATTATTATTATTTAGGGTTAAATACCTTTAAAGTGGCTTCCCAGGTAAGATGGTTTTTCGAAGGTATAAACACAGAAAGTTCCCAGGTGTGAAAACGTATGATTTAAAGCAAACTTCCCTCTTGACTCCACAGTCCTGCAAGGGAATATTTGTTTTTCATTGATGCTGTCAATCAGCTCTTCTTTACTATCCATCCCCCGCTGCCTCCTGTGAGTTCATCCATTCAGCGCAACAATAATCACAGATCAGCTGACATTCTTCATGCTGACCTTTTGGTCTTCAAAGCCTCTGAATGAACTCAGATGTTAACAGCAACGTCAGGAGACGAGCAAACAAAGTCACATTTTGACGTCGCCCAGACAAACTGGGATTCATGCAGGAATCTGGAAGTGTTCTTCTTCTACTCCTGAAAATATCACTTGAGTCCAGTTAAATCCATCATTAAGCAATGGAAGGAATATGGAATGTGTAAATCTGACTAGAGCAGGACTAGTGAAGGAGGCCACCAAGACACCAATGACTCCTCTGGAGGACTTACAAGATGACAACAACTGTTGCCTGTTTTTCACCAGTCAAATCTTGATGGGAGAGTGACAAAAAAAAAGACATTGTTGATATTAAATCTGGACTAGAGTTCACCAGAAGGCATGTGGGAGATTCTGAAGTCAACTGGAAGAAGATTCTTTGTTCTGATTAAACCAGAATTTTGCTTGTTGGACATCAGACTACATGCTATGCTTGTCGGACAGCAAACACTTTACATGATCACAAACACACCATCCCCACTGTGTAGCATAGTGGTGGCAGCATCATGATGTAAAGCATGGTGGTGGCAGCATCATGACGTGGAGCATGGAGGTGGCAGCATCATGATGTGAAGCACAATTGTGGTGGCAGCATCATGACGTGAAGCACGGTGGTGGCAGCATCATGATGTGAAGCATGGTGGTAGCAGCATCATGATGTGAAGCACAATTGTGGTGGCATCATGATGTGAAGCATGGTGGTGGCAGCATCATGACGTGGGGCAGGGTGGTGGCAGCATCATGATGTGAAGCATGGTGGTGGCAGCATCATGATGTGGGGATGCTTTTCAGCAGCAGACCCTTACGTAGCTTCAGGTCATTGTCTTGCTGGAAAACAAATATCCTCTCAAGCCTCAGTTCTCTTTCAGACTGCATCATCTTTACTTTGCTGCATTCATTTACTACATTTTTCTACATTGTACATTTCAATCTATTCTGAAGACAATAAGAGGAATGTTGTGGAGGCCGAGTCAGAGCCCAGGCCTCAATCCCACTGAGAATTTGTGGCTGGTTTTGAAAAGGGCTGTTCAGTCATGACCCCCATGCAACCTGACAGCGTTTGAGCAGTTTCGCAAAGAAGACTTATGCCCTTTCTCAGCAAAAGGATTTTTTTCGGTAAAGGATTAGTTTTAGAATAGGACAGAGGACACGGTTGATGTAAATTGTTTGAAAATGAATGTAAGTGAAATAACAGAAACCTGACTTTTAGTGTTCTCAGACAAGGTTTTCATGAACTCCTCCATCTTTGGGCTGTTGTTTACTTTTATTTTGCTCAAACTGACGAATCCGAGCTGACAGAAGAGACGAAGAGTCCAACACCATCAGTGACGGAGGAAGAGGAACTAGACAAACTGCTGCAGAGATCAACTATAATTCTCCTGAGAAAAACTTCATCCCCCGAGGATTTTATCTGTCAGACAGCTCTGTGTCTCTCTGTGGACATCACTGTTTGATTTGGCTTCATATGAGGCTGTTCGGTGACTTGTCAGTTTACTCTTAGTCTCAGTTTGAGTGATAACAGCATACTACATCTGTGTTATTAGAAAATATTTCATTATTCTCACAGAATTATGAAGAAATGTACTTCAAGAGATATGGACGTCTGAAAGTGGCGTCTCATTCAGTTTCTAACTCGCGAATGATTTATTGAAAATTTCCATCGGGTGAAAAATGATGAAAATGTTGGAATTTCAGCTTTAAAATGGGCAGATGTCAGTTTCAGATGCCAAAGATCATTCCTAAAAAGGTTCAACAGATTCTGAGGAGGTCAAGGAACCACCTTCACTGAGTTGACATGGAATAACTATTACTGATGGAGCACCTCAGGGCTCCATACTGGGTCCTCCATCATTCTCTCTTTTGAATGAATGTTTATTTCGAACATGTATAAAAAATAAAAATTAAATTAAAAATTAAATTAAATTAAATAAAAAAAGAAAACAATTCTCTCTTTAAATAATAAAGGTGTTATTATTGATGATATAGCAGAGCAGCCTCCATCACAGAGGCACTTTCTAAGCTACACCAATATTTTAGAGTCTCATCTGAAGCTTATTTTGAATGCAAACAAAAGTTAACCCTTAAAGCAGTTGCTGAGCGTTTTACATTCGTTTCATTTTTCTTCACTGTTGACTCGTCTTTCACTGCAGTATAAAGTCCTTCACCTCTATGGAAACAGAGCAACCATGAAGAAGAAAAAACATCAGTTCCAGATGCCAAAGATCATTCCTAGAAAGGTTCAACAGATTCTGAGATGGTCAACGAACCACCTTCGCTGAGTTGACATGGGATGACTATTACTGATGGAGCACCTCAGGGCTCCGTACTGGGTCCTCTATCATTCTCTCTTTAAATAATAAAGGTGTTATTATTGATGATATAGCAGAGCAGCCTCCATCGCAGAAACACTTTGTAAGCTACACCAATATTTTAGAGTCTCAGCTGAAACATGTTTTGAATGCAGACAAAAGTTAACCCTCGAAGCAGTTGCTCGGATGTGTCCAGATGTTCCTCCAGCTGCCAAACATAATAGAATAACCCTGGAAGGCTGCTGATTGACCAACTAATCGACGAGTGGACACTACGGCCCTGAAACCTGCTTTTTATTCGCAGATATTTACCAGAGTTAAGCATCTTTGAGAACGGGGGTGTGTGTAAATGTAAAGATGTAAAGGAGCTGCAGAGCAAACCTCGATCGTATAGATTTATATTCTGTGGCTGCCTTCAGATTTCACTCAGCGGACCTGTACAATGAAGTGGCTGCCGGTGCTGGAATTAAACAGTAATAATCCTCAGGGTGAGAAGCTATCGGAGACCCTGATGACTCTGAATGGAGATGACTGAAAGCCTCCTGTTGCTGCTGCTCCCTACAGAACCTAATGAAAATGGGCTTTTATCTGAGGATCTCCTCTTCTGTCGCAGAGCGTGGACAGGTTTAGGATCCGTCCTGCCTCCGGTTCAGGAAGATAGTCGTCCTGATTGTTTCCTGATTAATTCATCTTCAGCGGAAGTGTGCAGAATGGAAGTGGGGGGAAAAATGAAGGAGTCGGATATGGCCCGCGAATGAGAAACACATTTTAATAATAATTCTCCATCAAACAAACGCGCCGCAGACGGAGACACTTCCAGACTTGATTAGAAAGTCGGATTAACGGCTGGTTTAGATTCACGGAGGGAGGCAGGCAGCACTTTCCTTTAAGCTCCAGGCCTGAGATAACAAGTGTTGCTCTGCATAAACAGAAAGTGCTGGAAATGTACAGAGCATCATAAACAGCACTGGGAGGAGAAACGGGTTTAGTAGGTGAAAACACAGATATGAAAATACAGGAAAGGTTTTAGTTTGAACCAACAGCAGGCTTCAGTTTAGAATCGGCTCTAAAACCTGCAGTGTCTGGGAGTTTTCTGCTCCCGTCACATAGGTGGTGGCAGCATGATGTGGAGCATTTTGGTGGCAGCATGATGATGTGAAGCATGGTGGTGGCAGCATCTTAATTTTAAGCATGGTGGTAGCAGCATCATGATGTGAAACATGGTGGTGGCAGCATCATAATGTGAAGCATGTTAGTGGCAGCATCATAATGTAAAGTACGGTGGTGGCAGCATCATGATGTGAAGCATGGTGGTGGCAGCATCATGATGTGAAGCATGGTGGTGGCAGCATCATGATGTGAAGCATGGTGGTGGCAGCATCATGATGTGAAGCACGGTGGTGGCAGCATCATGATGTGGAGCATGGTGGTGGCAGCATCATAATGTGAAACATGGTGGTGGCAGCATCATAATGTGAAGCATGGTGGTGGCAGCATCATGATGTGAAACATGGTGGTGGCAGCATCATAATGTGAAGCATGGGGGTGGCAGCATCATGATGTAAAGCATGGTGGTGGCAGCATCATGATGTAAAGCATTTTGGTGGCAGCATCATGATGTGAAACATGGTGGTGGCAGCATCATAATGTGAAGCATGGGGGTGGCAGCATCATGATGTGAAGCATGGTGGTGGCAGCACCATGATGTGAAGCATGGTGGTGGCAGCACCATAATGTGAAGCACGGTGGTGGCAGCATCATAATGTGAAGCACGGTGGTGGCAGCATCATAATGTGAAGCATGGTGGTGGCAGCATCATAATGTAAGGCACGGTGGTGGCAGCATCATAATGTGAAGCACGGTGGTGGCAGCATCATGATGTGAAGCATGGTGGTGGCAGCACCATGATGTGAAGCATGGTGGTGGCAGCACCATGATGTGGACCATGGTGGTGGTTTACATTGTACTTACAGAGCATCATAAATAGCACTGGGAGGAGAGGCAGGTTTAGTAGGTGGAAACATGGATATGAAAATACAGGAAAGGTTTTAGTTTGAACCAGCAGCAGGCTTCAGTTTAGAATCAGCTCTAGTGTCTGGGGGTTTTCTGCTCATGTCACATTGTTCCTCACTGCAGACTCATTTTTCACTGCAACATAAAGCCCTAACGTCCACTCCACAGTCCGGTATGACTGCCGACTCTGCTGTTACATAACTACCGGCCGTATAAATGGACGACTTATGACCCTGAAGTCAGCGCGAGACAGTCGTAAAGTTTAACAGTTTGTCACACAACGGAAAAGCCAAGGGAGAAGTTTCTGGGTTCATTTCCTCTGCAGCATAAAGTCCTGCATCTCTATGGAAACAGAACAACCATGAAGAAGGAGAGAGGACCACTGCAGTACGACACAGCTAGAATAACATAAACGATAAAAAAATGAAAAACAAAAATTGAATTTCTGACAAAAAATGTAAAGAAATGAGAGTGTCCTCAAGTGGATGAAACATGGAGGCTCTAAATACCATAGATATTAAACTACTTCCATGTTTCCAACCTCTTTCTGCTCATCATCTCTATAAAGATGTTCCTCCATGCTGGATGTATCTCCAACTACTGTCTCCTCTGTTCACTGTTTCTGAGCCATGCTGCATTTATTCTATTGATCCAGAAGGTTTGATTTTCCTCTATGCTGTGTGGGAACACGTCCTGCAGTTCAACCTGAACACTCCTTTGGTCACAGCTGAGTGAGTCATGGAGCTTAGAATTGGTAGTTTTTTACAGAATCTGGCGCAAAGTAAAATTTTGAGCGTTTGGTGATGATGCAAAAACTCGAGCACATTAGCATCAGTGCAGCTAGCTATGCTAACACATCGTCCCACGATGCTAGAATATGCAGCCTCCTTATTTAACCCAAAATCCACTGGTGGGTTTAAAAGGCATGTTGTCTTTATTTTCATGAACTCATTTCACTGGGCTCCTCTACTCTCTGTAATGTCATATATCACCATTACATATGACTAACCTGTTTCCCCCCCGAGGTTCTTTGTCCTGCTTGTTCTCTCGTCCCTGGATCTGGAGCTCAGCGTCCCTGATCTGGAGCTCAACGTCCCTGATCTGGAGCTCAGCGTCCCTGATCTGGAGCTCAACGTCCCTGATCTGGAGCTGAACGTCCCTGATCTGGAGCTGAACGTCCTTGATCTGGAGCTCAACGTCCCTGATCTGGAGCTCAGCGTCCCTGATCTGGAGCTCAACGTCCTTGATCTGGAGCTCAACGTCCTTGATCTGGAGCTGAACGTCCTTGATCTGGAGCTCAGCGTCCCTGATCTGGAGCTGAACGTCCTTGATCTGGAGCTGAACGTCCTTGATCTGGAGCTGAACGTCCCTGATCTGGAGCTCAGCGTCCCTGATCTGGAGCTCAACGTCCCTGATCTGGAGCTGAACGTCCCTGATCTGGAGCTGAACGTCCTTGATCTGGAGCTGAACGTCCCTGATCTGGAGCTGAACGTCCCTGATCTGGAGCTGAACGTCCTTGATCTGGAGCTCAGCGTCCCTGATCTGGAGCTCAGCGTCCCTGATCTGGAGCTCAACGTCCTTGATCTGGAGCTGAACGTCCTTGATCTGGAGCTGAACGTCCCTGATCTGGAGCTCAACATCCCTGATCTGGAGCTGAACGTCCCTGATCTGGAGCTGAACGTCCCTGATCTGGAGCTGAACGTCCCTGATCTGGAGCTGAACGTCCCTGATCTGGAGCTCAGCGTCCCTGATCTGGAGCTCAACGTCCCTGATCTGGAGCTGAACGTCCCTGATCTGGAGCTGAACGTCCTTGATCTGGAGCTGAACGTCCCTGATCTGGAGCTGAACGTCCCTGATCTGGAGCTGAACGTCCTTGATCTGGAGCTCAGCGTCCCTGATCTGGAGCTCAACGTCCTTGATCTGGAGCTGAACGTCCTTGATCTGGAGCTGAACGTCCCTGATCTGGAGCTCAACATCCCTGATCTGGAGCTCAACATCCCTGATCTGGAGCTGAACGTCCCTGATCTGGAGCTGAACGTCCTTGATCTGGAGCTCAGCGTCCCTGATCTGGAGCTCAGCGTCCCTGATCTGGAGCTCAACGTCCTTGATCTGGAGCTGAACGTCCTTGATCTGGAGCTGAACGTCCTTGATCTGGAGCTCAACGTCCCTGATCTGGAGCTGAACGTCCTTGATCTGGAGCTGAACGTCCTTGATCTGGAGCTGAACGTCCCTGATCTGGAGCTCAACATCCCTGATCTGGAGCTGAACGTCCCTTAATGGAGGTGAACGTCCTTGATCTGGAGCTGAACGTCCTTGATCTGGAGCTGAACGTCCCTGATCTGGAGCTGAACGTCCCTGATCTGGAGCTCAACGTCCCTGATCTGGAGCTCAGCGTCCCTGATCTGGAGCTGAACGTCCCTGATCTGGAGCTCAACGTCCCTGATCTGGAGCTCAACGTCCCTGATCTGGAGCTCAACGTCCCTGATCTGGAGCTCAACGTCCCTGATCTGCAGCTTCTGGCCTCACCACCTCCAACCCCCACCCCAACCTCTCCTGCTATCCCTCCCTCCCTCCTCCTCCCCACTCCCAACCCAACCGGTCGAGGCAGATGTCCGCCCTCCCTGAGCCTGGTTCTGTCGGAGGTTTTTCCCCCCCCCTTCCCTACCATTGGGGGTTTTTGGTTCCTTCCCACCGTCGCTGACTGCTGCTCAGAGGGAATCCAAAAGCAACCTTGGATTGTTGGGTTTTCTGTTTCCTGTTTTTCTGTTTCCTGTTCTTTCTTACAGTGTTTAGCGCTATGTGACGACTTGTGTTGTAAATATGCGCTATATAAATAAAACTGGATTGAATTGAATTTTTTAAAATGCCAGAATTACAAAGCTAGAAACCGTACAAACAGAAAGAAATCAGCGTAACTTCCGACGGTCCTCGAACGCATCGCATGTGACGTACAGTTTAGTCAGGACCAAAATAACGAAATCTAAGCTTCGAATTCAACAACTAATTTTAACCACAATGAAGACGCCATGACTGACTCAGCTGTGACCAATAGTTTAAAAACAATCAGAGAGTGTTCAGGTTGAACTGCAGGCAGTGTTTCCACAGAGAGACTGAGAGGAAAATCAAACCTACTGGATCAATAAATAAATGCAGCATGGCTCAGAAACAGTGAACAGAGAAGAGAGTAGTTGGAGATACATCCAGCATGGAGGAACATCTTTATAGAGATGATGAGCAGAGTAGAGAGGAGAAGACTGGAGAGGATGTAAACATGGAAATAGTTAAAAATCGATAAAATGTGGAGAGAAAACGACCAAGACAACACAACACAAAATGACAGAAGTGAGACACAAACTAGACACAGAACAACAAACAACAAGACAAAGACACACAGATGTGACACAAAACAGCAAAAAAACAGAGAAATAAAACAAGACAAACGACACAAAACAAGATAAAAACTTTCAAAAACAGACAGAAAACAGCCCAAATAAGACACCAAATCACATAAACCAGACACAAAAATGACACAAAAAGGCAAAAAAACAAGACAAAATGACAGAAGTGAGACACAGAACGGCAAAAATGAGACGCAAAACTGAGACGACGAGAGAGACTGAGAGGAAAATCACACCTCCTGGATCAATAAATAAATGCAGCATGGCTCAGAAACAGAGAACAGAGGAGACAGTAGTTGGAGATACATCCAGCATGGAGGAACATCTTTATAGAGATGATGAGCAGAGTAGAGAGGAGAAGACTGGAGAGGATGTAAACATGGAAATAGTAAATATCTGTAGTATGTGGAGATAAAACGACCACAAAGAGAGACTAAACAGCGAAGAACAGGACAAAAACAGACATAAAACAACCCAAATAAGACACCAAATCACATAAACGAAACACAAAATTACACAAAAAGCAAAAAAAACAAGACAGAGGGACAGAAATGAGACACAAAATGACAAAAACAAGAAGCAAAACAACAACAAAAAAATAAAACAAAACAAATGAAGACAAAATGCCAAAAAAAGACACAAACCTGAGGCGACAAGAGAGACTGAGAGGAAAATCAAACATAGTTGAAACACAATATATAAAAAACAACAGTAAAGGACAAAAATGAGGTGCAAGAACGACGTAAACGAGACAAAATGACAGAAACCAACAGGAACAAGACAGAAAATGAGAAAAAGGGGCTAAAAAACAACAAAAACGAGACGCGAAAATGACCTCAAAGAGACAAATAAATGCAAAAATACCACATTAAACTAAATGCAGCATGGCTCAGAAACAGTGAACAGAGGAGACAGTAGTTGGAGATACATCCAGCATGGTGGAACATCTTTATAGAGATGATGAACAGAAAAAGGATGTAAACATGGAGATAGTTAAATGTTTTCCAGCACTATAACACTTCTGGAACTTGGGAGGCCGTACATGTTAATTCCAGTTATTCACAGTTGTTCTGATCTTAATAATAATTTTTAAAAATCCATTTACTTCTTGTGTTTTTCATCATGTCTGTTGTTCTCTCTCCTGCATCATGGCTGTTCTGTTTCCATAGAGGTGCAGGACTTTAGATTGCAGTGAAAAATGAGCCCACGGCGGCAAAAAAAACCAGCCAGACACTTCTCTCTGGGTGTTTCTGTGATCTGACAAACTCTGAACTCATATTTTATCGCTGCTCGTGGTCGCTCCATCTGTACGTCCAGTGGTTATGTTATATAACAGCAGAGTCGGCAGAGTTTCTGGACCTCAGTCCGTCGGCGTTCGTCTGAGGAGGCGGCACAGTCCGGCGGAAAATCGATTCGTATCAAATCATGAGAATTACCAGCAGATTTGTTTTCGTGCCGCACGGTGAATGAAAAAGCAGCGTCTGATTCGGCGCGACCGGCCGCGAGGTGTTGGACTGGAATTAGAAGTAATGGGATGGAGGAGGGGTGCAGCTGAAGGGGGGCGAGGCTCTAAGAGAACACCCACACCGAGCGGCGCTGGCATCCATCAGCCCGGCCCAGACGTTTACAGCAGGGATGAAACCAGCAGCACATGAAGCCCTGCAGGACCCACCAGCTCAGCATCGGTTTACTGCAACACTCACAGCCTGAGGAGTCAATGGAGGCTTCAGACTTCATTACCAACCAGCAGCTTTATTATCCAACGATCCCATCATAGCCAAATAATGCTGACTCAGACACTCTGAGGAGCTCCGGATGATTTTTTCTTTATATTTCACCTTAGAAACTGTTCGTCTGGCTCTGCTTGGTGTCTTTTTTTTCACCACAACCTCACCTATGTGACTGTACAGTTATTTATTCATTTTTTATATAAAGTATGAACACACTGGACCTAAAATTCCAGAAAAAATACAAAATCCGAGCAGGAAAAAGTTTGATTTTTCACCGTGGACACCAAAAAACATGTGTTCTGAATCATTTTTCTAACTTAGAATGCTAATATAAATAGTAAACTTCAAAAAACAATGTAAAAATTTAGCAAACAGCACAGTTATACACACTGTTTGCACAAAAATACAGAAAATTCCCAGGCGCTTTTGTACAGTTTTTTACAGCTGTTTACAAAACCATCAGGTGTCACAATAAGACTGTATAAGAATTATTTATTCCACTCCAAAAATCAGTGGAGTGGCTCAAATAATCAGTGGAGTTTGGCCTCACAGGGTCTCAGAGGCCAAAATCCACCCCCCAATGCGTCCACCACAGCACAGAGTGGGGTGGGTGAGGGAGCCCCACAGACCCCGCTGCCAGGTCTACTCAAGACTTCTCCACCTTCTAAAGTCACCTCTAAGGCGCAGAAAGACGCAATAAGCACGATAGATTTGTGAGATTTAGCGTGTTTGGATCACACCGTTAGTGTTCAGTGTTTAGCGGTCTCTGCGCGTTTGTTTTGTGCGTCTTTCTGCGGTCCGTCTCTACTCCAACTTTCTGCCTAGCAACCACAATAGAATTTTGTGACTGGCTGACGTGGTGCGCCATCGACCAATAGGAAAGGAGTGTTTAGTACGGCGTTTATTATTTGTCGTAACTCTGGTTTTACTTGGCCGATCAACACGATTCAAAGACTGGTAGATAGTTAGAAATCCACACTTGCGACACAAGTTGAAACAGAGACGCAGCGAGTCTCCGTCTTGCCGCTACGTCACGAACGCCCGTCGACTCCTAAGGGTTGGACGTCGACTCCTTCTGATTAAATCTGCAGCGACTAACCTTCAGCTTTCACCTTTTAAATGATTTCTCCAACTATTCTCACAATTAATTCATGTTTCAGTGGTTGAAGCTGTTTTATCTGCAAATAGAAAAACATCACTCATTCTAGAGAGTAATAGGTTATTGATTGACTATCAGAGAGTAAAACTATTTAAAATTTGCATCCCCAATCCTCACAGACCTCGACTTGTTCTAAGAAAAAAAGGTCTGCAAAGTTCTCGTAAAGCTTTGAGTTCTGTTTTAGTTCCCAGAACGCCAAAGGCAGGTAAAGTTCCCTAAAACATTTTCTGAATGTTCCATTGAGGACGTCTGTCTTCGGAGGCCTCGATAACATCTTGAACATCCTCCAGACATCGTCTTAATGTTAAAACGTTCCGTCTTCGTTCACTTTTACCTCAAAGAAACATTATTTCAAATGATGAATATCCACAAAACGTTCCTTGAACATTAGATTGAAGTGTTTTCATCTTTACATCCAGAGTTTAGATGTTTAATATATCACAGCGCCATGCAAAAGTATTTGCCCCCCTACAGAAATCTTCTATCTTTGCATTTTTGTCACAAATAAATGTTTGAGATCATCAAACTAATTTTAATTTAAGAGTAAGATAACCCAAGAAAACACAAAATGCAGTTTTTAGATTGTTTTATTTGTAGGAAAGATGCTGTCCAACCCATTTTGCCGTATGTGAAAAAGTAATTGCCCCCTAACTACCAATTGGGTCACAAAGCCATTGATGAGGCTCTGGGACTCCAGAGAAGCACAGTGAGAGACTTTATCCACCAATGGAGGAACATGGAACAGTGGTGAACCTTCCCAGGAGTGGACCAACCACCAACATGTCTCCAAGAGCATCCATATCTAATCCAGGAGTCACAGAAGAACCCAGAGGAACATCTGAAGACCTGCAGACCTCACTGGCCTCAGTTAAGGTCCGTCTACATGATTCCACAATGAGGAAGACTCTGGGAGGAAATGGATCCATGGAGAGTTGAAGGATCAAACCACTACTGACCAAAAACAACATAAAGGTTCATCTGGATGAGCTCCAAGACTGTTGGATAACATCCTGTGGAATGATGAGTCAAAGGTGGAACTTTTTAGAAGACATGGGTCCGTTACATCTGGAGTAAAGCTGATACTGGATTCCACCAGAAGAACATCTACCAACAGTGGAACATGGTGGTGGTAGTGTGATGGTTGGAGGACCTGGACCACTTGTCATCACTGATGGAGCCATGAAGAAAACCCTCCTGGAGAATCTCCACCATCAGTTCATGACCTGAAGATCAACACTAATGGTTCATGCAGCAAGACGAAGACCCAAAGACCACAAGCAAGTCCACCTCTGAGGGGCTCAGGAAGAACTGAATGAAGGTTCTGGAGTGGCCGAGTCAAAGTCTGGACTTGAAGCCAGTTGAGATGTTATGGTAAGACCTTAAAAGGACAGTTCATGATCATAAACCATCTAATGAGACTGAATTAAACTATTCTAGAGAAGAGTGGACCAACATTCCTCCATGGTGATGGAAAAGACTGATCACAAGCTGGAACAAACATTTAGCTGCTGCTGCCAAGGGACCAACCAGGTATTAGGTTCAGGGGGGCAATTACTTTCCATAGGGGTGATATGGGGTTTTAATAATTCTTCAATAAACCATAATTTAAAAGTAACAGTTTGTGTTTTGTGTGTTATCTCTGTCTAATATTCAATAAGATGTGAGAAATATGCAGCAATAGAAGATTCCTGTAGGGGGGCAAATACTTTTCCACAGCATTTTAAGTGTTTTTCTAGGTCCAGGTTCTTATCAGCTGATGTTCTGCTCAGATTATTGACCGAAGCTGAGAATCCTTCAGCTCTTCATTAGAGTGGAGAAGCTGCACAGACCTCCAGGATTAGTCGCTCATTCATCTGCTAATAATAAGTTTCTTTAAAGGTCTGACTTCAACTAGACAAAAGGCTGAAGCGTGGAGGCACTCTGATGCTCTGCGGCCTTTTATTTCCTCTCTGCCTTCGACTTTCCTTCCACCTAAGAGGCTCCTCTTTAGAGAGAAAAGCTTTTTACTCTCCGAGCCAAACAAACGGACGTCAGCGTCCATCAAGCAGCTGAACAAAGTGAATAAATCCAGGACAATAGAAGAGGAACTTTAGAAAGGAAAACACAAAGAAGTCGTCGCTGGCTGCAGCAGGACTGATGGGAAACGTCATAAAATAATAGAACCGCTGCAGGTGTTTTGTCTGGATTTCATAATCTTCCGTGAACTCTGCTGCCTGTCAGGCTCTCCGCTCAGAAACAGGAATGGAAAAAAGCACTTAAATCAATAGAAAACACTTAAAATCATTTCTCTCTTCAGACTCGACGCCTCTTTAAATAAGTGGAACTGCACCGACAACAGCAGGAGGTTTGATATAAAGTCAGACAGAGAAACTCATCAGGCTGCAACTTTTTTTGCTGCTGGATGCAAAAAGAAAACTTGCAGTTCTCCAAGAGACGCCTGATAGAACATCCTTTACTCTGATTTAAGGCTTCGTGGAACCACTGAGTTTTATTTTTTGACTTTATTTCTAAAGCTAGAGTTTGTTGACCTGTAGGTTCCACATGTGAGCAGCGAAATGAGCAAATAAACAGCAGAGAAACATTAAAATTGAAAAGGCGACTTTGACCAAATATGATCAGCATTTCTAATTTTAATGACAGCCCCAGCTTCCCTCTCCCAATAGGCTGAGATCCAGGAAGAGGAAGTGTATTTAAGGTGGGGGAGTGGCCTGCTAGGGTCTCTCTTTGAGACCATGTGGCTGCTCAGGTGAGTTTGTGTTGTAAGGTACAGGTTTGTTTTGTTTGTTCTCCCGTTTTATTTGCCTTCGTTTCTAGGTCTGTGGTAGGACTGTAGCATTTAACAATAGCTAAAACTGTAGTAGTATGGTAGTATTTTAGCAGTTAGCATTAGCATTATTGCCGAATCCAGCTGTATAGTCTCCTTGAGGATTGTGAGTTTGTCAGTAGTATATTTTAAGCAGTTTGTGGTTAGCATTAGCATGTAGCATTTGCATGTAGCATAGCTAAATGGTAGAATCAGCACTGGTCACTACCTGGAGCATCTCCTAAACATGCCTGGGCTAGTTGAACGTGGCAGTGCTGGTTGAGTTAGCAGTTAGCATTAGCAGTTAGCTAAATGGTAGCATCGGCACTGGTCACTACCTGGAGCATCTCCTAAATGGGCCTGGGTCAGTTGAATGTGGCAGTGCTGGTTGAATTAGCAGTTAGCTAAATGGTAGCATCAGAACTGGTCACTACCTGGAGCATCTCCTAAATGGGCCTGGGTCAGTTGAACATGGCAGTGCTGGTTGAATTAGCAGTTAGCTAAATGGTAGCATCAGCACTGGTCACTACCTGGAGCATCTCCTAAACGGGCCTGGGTCAGTTGAACATGGCAGTGCTGGTTGAATTAGCAGTTAGCTAAATGGTAGCATCAGCACTGGTCACTACCTGGAGCATCTCCTAAACGGGCCTGGACTAGTTGAACGTGGCAGTGCTGGTTGAATTAGCAGTTAGCAATAGCATTTAGCAGTTAGCTAAATGGTAGCATCAGCATTGGTCACTACCTGGAGCATCTCCTAAACAGACCTGGGTCAGCTGAACGTGTCAATGCTGGTTGGATTATGTAGGAGCAGTGTGAACTGACTCTGGGACCCCAGAGTTCACCTCCTAGCCTCCTGGAGGTGTCGTGGGACTAAGTAGGAGAAACAGCGTTGAAGGGAGGTTTCCACCTGATGACCCCCAGAGACGTGTTAGGAATCACTGCTCACTGGTAGGTATAGAGACAGATTAGGGATCCTAGGTCCTTCATTGAGGATGAATCCTTTATTTATGAGCACAAGTGTCTTGTATTTAAATTAACAATAGAGGTACCTTCGCCGACTCTTTCCAAATGGAATTCTTTAAGACATCTTGTATTGTCTTTTTAATATTGCAACATATATCGTAGAAAAACTAAATATTCCAGTGTCAGTTTTTTGACAAAGGTTCCAAACAGCCGAGAGGAACCACTGATGATTCAGGGTTTAAAAACACAAGTCATGTGTAACATCTCCAAGCACCTGTTTCCCTCAAGTTTCTGTCAAAGTCGCTGTTTTTACTTCTCCTGGGTGATCATAACGTGAGAACATCTCAGCAGCAGGATGAGAGAAGCTGCTTGAGGCTTCGATTGTTAAAGTACGTTTCATTTCTTTCGTCCAGTCTTCTCCAGAATGAACTCACCAGCTGGACCAGATCAGAAGCTGTGAACCAGAGTCACTGTGATGAACTTAGCAAGTGTTCAGTGCCGCCCACAGACTGACTCAGTCTCCAACAACCTCCATCTGACTAATGGATAAACAACAAGCTCACATCTGACACTCTGGTGATCCTGCTGTCATGAAGAAAAGTGCGATAAGGTGTCAAATCTGTGTCATGAAACCTTTCACGGGGACGGATGGCTCTTGAGCTAAATGGACAAAATAATCTGCTACTTTGACCATTAAAGGGAAATCTCATGCTTTAGTGACCTTGCAAACTGCTCAGGCATCTACGATTCAACTGAGATTTTTATAGCATAAAATATTTACCTGACATTTTCACTGTTATTTCTCATCAGCATTTCTCCATCAAATAGATTTAAACATAGTAAAAGATTCACAAAACAAACACCTGCTGCCGCCACCATGCCTTATCTTTGATGATAGCAAACTGTTCAGACCCAAAGGCAGCAAATAAGCCCAGACTAATGATGCTGCCGCCACCATGCTACGTCGTAAACCGTATGTAAGTCAGTCCGTGTACGTCGCGGCCATTCGTTTTCTTATTTTGAGATTTCAAAATAAAAACGAAAAATAAACCGTTTCCTGTTTTTTCAGTGATAATACGAAATGAAAAACGGGCCCTAATTCATTATCCATTATCCGTTATCCGATTTAATTAGATGTGTTTGTAAATAGAAATTAAAATTAAAATACACCCTTGGAAAACTGATTTCTCTATTTCCTGTTAGTTTTGGACCCAGCCTATGCTAACTAAATGATTTTTAACCCTGGTAATGAAATAAAAATCCTTCAAAAAAAATGAATGCTCCGCTACATTAATGTAGCCTACGGCAGAAAACACCAACAAAACCCCAAAAAACACCCTACAAATGAAACGACAACTCAAGGCAGAAGCCCCCCACCCTAAGGAAATGTAAGTAAACCAAAATGCAAAGCTAAAGTAACAGAAAACCTAGAAACCTCCCCAAAAATGTCCTGGAAAGCAGCCAAACGCTAGCGATTTAGCGCTAGCGGCAGAGCTAGCGGCACCACAAGGTCCCTTCAAAGGGACAAATAAACCCCACGCTGGTGAAAAGTCCACTGTGAAATAGTGAACAATGTGAGCCGAGCAACGTTTGGACCCCACAGTGGGTCTTCATCAGGCCACGGCACACAGCAAGGTCTGCTAACAGTGAGCTAACACTGGAGCTTTAGATACCAGATCCTTCCTCATCAGAAGTCAGACGGGTCACGGAGCCAAAACCAACAGGAAGTAGAGAAATAAGTTTTCCTGAGCTGATGCAACCGACCCACTTGTCCACTGTTTTTCATTCATTTTGATGATTGTTGATAATGCTAACAGCTATCAGTTAAGAAATCAGCTGCATCAACCAACTTCAGTGGAGCATCAGCTGAGAACCAGCCTGACTTTATCCTGGAAGATAAATGCTGTTGATGTGAAGTTGTTCAGATCCAATGGCAGCAAAGCAGTTCCAACTCATGATGCTGCCGCCACCATGCTTCATCTTTGAAGATAAAGTTTGACGATGGCAAACTATTCAGACGCAAAGGCAACTAATAAGCCCTGACTCATGATGCTGCCGCCACCGTGCTTCATCTTCGAAGATAATCTTTGATGACAGCAAACCCCAACTCATGATGCTTCCACCTCCATGCTACATCTCCAAAGATAAATGTTGACGAGAGCAAACGGTTGAGGCACAAAGGCAACTAATAAGCCCTGACTCATGATGATTCCGCCACCATGCTTTGTCTCTGAAGATAAACTCTGATGACAGGAAACCCCAACTCATGATGCTGCCACCACCATGCTACATCTTTGAAGATAAACTTTGACGATAGCAAATGATTGAGACCCAAACGCAACAAATAAGCCCTGGCTCATGATGCTGCCACCACCATGCTTCATGGGTTTAGCTAGCAATGGGCACCATGACAAAGACTTATGCGGTGGTTAATAACCTTCCAAACTATTCAGACCCAAAGGCAACAAATAAGCCCCAACTTATGATGCTTCCACCACCATGCTACATCTTCAAAGATAAACGTTGACGATAGCAAACAGTTGAGACACAAAGGCAACAATAAGCCTTGACTCATGATGCTGCCATCACCATGCCTTATCTCTGAAGATAATCTTTGATGAGAGCAAGCCCCAACTCATGATGCTGCCACCACCATGCTACATCTTTGAAGATAAACTTTGATGATAGCAAACTATTCAGAGGCAAAGGCAACAAATAATCCCCAACTCATGATGAAGCCACCACCATGCTACATCTTCAAAGATAAACATTGACGATAGCAAACAGTTGACACACAAAGGCAACAAATAAGCCTTGACTCATGATGCTGCCACCACCATGCTTCATCTTTGAAGATAATCTTTGACACACACAAGCCCCAACTCATGATGCTTCCACCACCATGCTACATCTTCAAAGATAAACGTTTATAGCAAACAGTTGAGACACAAAGGCAACAATAAGCCCCAACTCATGATGCTGCCGCCACCGTGCTTATTTTTGAAGATAAAGTTTGATGATGGCAAACTGTTTTGACCAAAAGGAAACAAATAAGCCCCAACTCATGATGCTGCCACCACCATGCTTCATGGGTTTAGCTAGCAATGGGCACCATGACAAAGACTTATGCGGTGGTTAATAACCTTCCAAACTATTCAGACCCAAATGCAACGATAAGCCCTCACTCATGATGATTCCACCACCGTGCTTCATCTTTGAAGATAATCTTTGATGACAGCAAGCCCCGACTCATGATGCTTCCACCACCATGCCTTATCTTTGAAGATAAACTCTGATGACAGGAAACTAGTCAGACCTAAAGGCAACAAATATGCTCAGACTAATGATGATGCCGCCACCATGCTTCACCTTTGAAGATAAACTCTGATGAAAGCAAACTGTTCCAACCCAAAGGCAACAAATAGGCCCTGACTCATGATGCTGCCACCACCATGCCTTACCTTTGGGACAGATTTTTGGCCACATTTAGGCCAAAACAAACTATTCAGCCTTAGTTTTATAAATCCACAAAACATTTTCCCAGATATCGTGTTGTTGTTGTTTCTGTGTGTAGAGCAGCAGCTTCCTCCATGGTTTCCCCCATCTTCGGGCACATTCTGTAAACAGACAGCATGACGGACAAAGAAAAGGTTCCAATAGGGAGCAACTAATGCACTAAAAGATGTATTAAAGTTGCAGTGGTAGGATCACCACTTGTTGAATGAAAATAAATCACGATGCAGAGACTTGAGAGTTGAACCTTTAGCCTTTGGTGATGCGACAGGCTTCGTATCCAGGCAACCGCAAGCACAACTAATCCAGTTGTCATGAGCTGCGATTCTGCCGTGGATCAACTGTGAAAATATCAGCCAGCGTCCTTCGAACACAGGTACCAGCCGTCTTTGACAAGTAAATCAATAATAAACTTTGACGCCGGCCACCAGCTGTGAAGTGAGTCATCAGACGCCCCTGTGATGTCCAGGGTTGAGTTTAAAGATTAAAGGACTCAAAGGACTCACTGACATATTCAGCAATAACGAGTTATCATGGAAATGCAATTATCAGTCTGCTGTGTCTCTACCTACTGCTGTGATTACCTTATTTATAGAATACACTCACATCACTCACATCTCCTCATGCATACTTAAGTTATGTTACATTATATTAACTTATATTATGTTATGTTATGTTATATTATATTATGTTATATTATGTTGTTATATTAAATTAAATTTTATTGTTATGTTATGTTATATTAAAATAAATGATGTTATGTTATATTGTATTATGTTATATTAAATTAAATTAATCATGTTATATTATGTTATATTATATTATTTTATATTAAATTAAATTATATTATGTCATGTTATATTATGTTATGTTATATTAAAATAAATTGTGTTATGTTATATTATGCTGTGTTATATTACATTATAATATATAATGTTATATTATACTATATTATGTTATGTTACATGATATCATGTTATATTATGTTATGTTATATTATGTTATATTGTATTATATAATGTTACATTATATTATATATATTATAATATATTGTAACATAACATATTAATAACATATATTATATTATGGTAAGCTACGTTATGTTATGTTATATTATAATATATTATTTAATATTATTTTATGTTATATTATATTATATTAAATTATATTATGTTGTATTATTTTATATTATGTTGTATCATATTATTTTTCGTTATAAAATGCTAATAAATATCAAATATACACTGTAAAAAATTTAAAAATTTTCACTGTTTGTTTATTCAATTTTATTTCACTGATTTTTACTGTTTTGTTATTGTAAAATGATAGAATCAAAGTTAACCCTAAAAAACAGGCCTAAAGTGTAAATATAATAACAGTCACATCAAATTTGTACCATTTGACTGTAAAATTACTCTGTTGTTACTGCATTTAAATCAGAAATAATTATTATGATTATTATTATTATTAAATAAATTAAAAATTAAAACTTATTTTACTGATTTTATTAAAATAAATAAAAGTCTGTTAAATTACATGTTAGTCTTTAAAAAATAGGCCAAAAGTGTCAATAAAATCAGCAACACATGGTTGTTTTACAGGTTTTGACCGACAATGTTTTAACTGTATTTAAATCAGGAAAAAAAGACAAGCAAATGTACACATACAGTATTTGTTGTAATTTGAAAGGAAAATATCCCATAATAAAGACTGAAAATGATAAATTCAAGCTATTATTTCATAGATCTTCCTTGTTTTGTTAAAATACAGATTTTATCTGTTAAAATCACTGGAAAAATGATAATTTACACCTTAAAAATAACATAACTATTGTTTGATTGTATTTTTACTGCAGTTAAATCAGCAAAAAATATCAGTATATTTGTTGTTATATGAGAGAAAAAATATTTATATTAAAGATAAAAAATATGACATCAATAATGTTTTTTTGATTTTCTGTGTTTTGTAAAATTAGTAAAATCACAGAAAAAAGGCTAATTTAAACATGAAAAACCTGCTAAAACTGTAAAAAAATATCAAAAATCTGTATATTTTGACTAATTTTATTGTCGTTAAATCAGTAAAAAATTCATTATTTTACTGATATTTGCTGTTATTTGACAATTAAACTGAAAAATTGAATTAAAAAATGTGTTGTTTTGCATATTTGCCCCTGTTGTGTAAATTAAAGATGATGTATAATAAAAAATCACAGAAGAAAAGCATTAATTTACATGAAAATCTGCATCTGTAGTTTACCGTTAGTGATTTGCTCCTTTACAGTGTGTATTTTAAGCAAAAAGCAGAATTAATTTACAGATGTTTGTCATTATTTTCTCGGTTTCTGACTGTTAGTTGTATTTTTCTGTCTCCATTGCTGCTTTTTTAATTTACATTTTACAAGAACAGTGCAAAAAATGGTCGGTAAGGTAAGGGTAAGGCAATACTGAATATACAAAAAGGGTATGTGCAGCATAAAGCAGTTAAAATGTCATATTTATGGTGCAAACATGCATGCAAATACAGTGGAGTGCATGAAGTCCTCTGGCGGGTTTCGGCTGACGTGGTCTCTGGAGGCCTGAATACGTAGCGGAGCTCATGTTATAAACTGATGTTATTGGATTTTACACGCTGTGCTCCCTCCATTATCTATAATCCATGTAATCCACGTCTCCACTCTGCCTTTATGACTGTACTCCATCAATAACATCAATACTTTCACGTTCCTGCCGGCCGTTCGCTGCCCGGAGCTTCCTGCTCTCAATTAACCTCCTCGAACAAACCGAACCGCTTTATTTGCGCGAACCGGGCCTCCAGAGAACCCCCGTTCATTCCAGCAGATAACAGAGCAGCTACAGGAGGAGGCGTGAAACAGTCTTCTAGTGACTCGACAGAAAACATCAGCAGCCATCGCAGTATTTTTACTGCAAACTTCAGCCCAGTTTAAACTCAGGTTCCTGCTTTTAGACTCCATACAGAAGCTGATTAAACACAGCAGACAGTCGGGGCGCACTTTAATTCTGGCCTACAGGAATTAGATGCTTCACCAGCTCGCAGTCGGATTCCATTTAAACGCCCCGTCACAAAGCCTTCTCTGGAGGTTATATTTGGGGTAAATGTGAGACTGTGCACTGTAAAAAACAAAACATTAAAAAAAGAGTCCACCCCCAACACAATCTCCCAACTCACATATTTTGTAAGGAACATTACAGATACAATTATAATTACAGACAGTTCAAATGTCTTACTGACAATGCGGCCTTCACCCCATCCAACCTAATGAACAGGCGTGGCCTCTAGCGCGGCAGCTCCTAACAGCTTCCCAGCTTCTTAGACAACCGGAGATAAGAATGCCGGCCCAACCGTGCGTATGTCGCTCAGGAAGGAAAGAGAAGTCCGTCATTGTCGCTGTCAACCAGGACGTTTCTGTGGGAACATCTCAGTAGCTCCAAGTTATAGACCAAGATCCCGCAACTACAGAGATGCAGAACAGCTGCAAATAAATGCAAAGCAAATAGAGATGCACAACACCTGCAAGATGTGCAAAAAAAACTACGAAAACGACTACGACGAGACACAAAACAACCACAAATGGATACAAAACAACAGCGATCACGTGCAAAGCAACTGTAAAGAGATGATAAACAACTACAAAGAGACACCAAACAACTGCAAACAGAGGCACAACAACTACGAACTAGAAAAGCCCTCAGAGAGCTCATACCTCCACCAAGGAGCTTCAGTCCACCCCCAACACAATCTCCCAGTTCACATATTTTGTATGGAACGTTACAGATACAAATGTAATCACAGACAGTTCAAATGTCCTACCAACAATGCGGCCTTCACCCCATCCGATCTAATGAACAGGCGCGGCCTCTAGCGCGGCAGCTCCTAACAGCCTCCCAGCTTCTTAGACAACCGGAGATAAGAATGGCGGCCCAACCGTGCGTATGTCGCTCAGGAAGGAAAGAGAACTCCGTCACTGTCGCTGTCTGTCGCGTGGAGACCCAAAATGTCATGTGGTCAGAGGGGGTTACCCCAAAAACAAGAGTGCCCTCTGGTGGCTTTTAGAGTAAACCCCATTTAATTGTCCACCTGGTTACACTTAGATTAAAAAAAATTCCTGGATCCAGACGGTGATCCGGATCAGTCCCAAAGTTTCATCATTTGTTTCTTTTCCCATTTCACACATTATCTGAAAATTTCATCCAAATTATAGTATATTATATTATACGGTATATTATACATTATATTATATTATATTAACAGACATTTAACTGCAGCATTTGCAGGTTGTGCTTCACAGACTGTGTCATTTAAAACACTACAGAATGACATGTCAGCTGTTATCTTCATGCAGACGGTGGAATTTAACATGTCTTTAACCCTGTAATAAACTTTAGAGAGACTTTCCTTTAATTAAAACACTCTCGTTTCCCCCTCGGCTGTTTTTTTGTGGCCGTTATCGTCTGTATTTGTTCCAGTCTCACAGAGGAACAAGGTGAAGTCTGCAGGCGGTAATGAGATGTGGACAGAGCAGCCTCCAGTACAAACACTGTTTTATATCTCATTTATAATGGCCTGCTGTCTGCACACAAACACTCTCTGGATAATGATGGTGGCTGTTTTTACGGCAGCTTGAAGAGAATCGACCTCGTAGCTGCTCAGCTTCCTTGAACCATGGTGGTCTGGGCCTCCAGTTTTCAGGTGTAATCATGTTTTTTGAAACGCTCCGAGTGCCGTCGACGTCCTCAGAAACCTCCTGCTTCATTCAGAGCGGCGGTCGGTGTTAGTCAGAGCAGCCGTTTTAATTTTGGATTCCTGTGGGAGGCTTCGCCGTTTGGCAGGTACAGCATGTAAACCTGCGGTGTGCCGGGTTTTCTCCCACCTGAACGTCTTTCATCAATGCTCAGGAAATCCAATCAGAAGATGAAGAAGTCATTTTTCAGTGCAGTCTAAAGTCCTGCACCTCCAAGGAAACAGAGCAACCATGAAGGAGAGAGGGTGAAGAAATGTCCTCTGTGCATTTTTTTCTTTGTACTCATGACGGTCCGTGTACGTCGCGGCCATTCGTTTTCTTATTTTGAGATTTCAAAATAAAAACAAAAAATAAACCGTTTCCCTTTTTTTTCAGTGATAATACAAAATGAAAAACGGAGAACAGGCCCTAATTCATTATCCACTATCCGTTATCTGATTTAATTAGATGTGTTTGTAAATGGAAATTAAAATTAAAATACACCCGTGGAAAACTTATTTCTCTACTTCCTGTTGGTTTTGGCTCCGTGACCCGTCTGACTTCTGATGAGGAAGGATCTGGTATCTAAAGCTCCAGTGTTAGCTCACTGTTAGCAGACCTTGCTGTGTGCCGTGGCCTGATGAAGACCCACTGTGGGGTCCAAACGTTGCTTGGCTCACATTGTTCACTATTTCACAGTGGACTTTTCACCAGCGTGGGGTTTATTTGTCCCTTTGGAGGGACCTTGTGGTGCCGCTAGCTCCGCCGCTAGCGCTAAATCGCTAGCGTTCAGCTGCTTTTCGGGACGTTTTTGGGAGGTTTGGAGGTTTTCTGTTACTTTAGCTTTGCCAGAAAGCAAAGTAGCAATTTAGCACTAGCTCCTCTTCAGAAGTCAGACGGGTCACGGAGCCAAAACGAACAGGAAATCTTATAAAGCCTTAAAATATATATATAAATAATAAAATAAATATAAGAGCACTACTTCCAAGGAGGTTATGTGATGGCCGGCATTTGTTTGTTTGTTTGTTTGTGTGCAAAATAACTCGAAAACTCATGGACAGATTTGGATGAAATTTTCAGGAAATGTGTGAAATGGGACAAGGAACAAATGATGACGTTTTGGGACTGATCCGGATCACCGTCTGGATCCACGATGTTTTTTTAATGTAAGTGTAACCGGGTGGACAATTAAATGCGGTTCACTCTAAAAGCCACCAGAGGGCACTCTTGTTTTTGGGGTAACCCCCTCTGACCACATCACATTTTGGGTCTCCATGTGACAGACAGCGACAATGACGGAGTTCTCTTTCCTTTCTGAGCGACATACGCACGGTTGGGCCGCCATTCTTATCTCCGGTTGTCTAAGAAGCTGGGAGGCTGTTAGGAGCTGCCGCGCTAGAGGCCGCGCCTGTTCATTAGGTCGAATGGGGTGAAGGCCACATTGTCGGTAGGACATTTAAACTGTCTGTAATTACATTTGTATCTGTAACGTTCCATACAAAATATGTGAATTGGTAGATTGTGTTGGGGGTGGACTGAAGCTCCTTGGTGGAGGTATGAGCTCCCTGAGTGCTTTTCTAGTTGCTTCTATTTTACACCTTTTTTTTACCATTTTTGAATGTTACATATTTCACTTTTTAATGACAGATGTTTTTTCTGATGCCAAATTTTCGCTGGGTTTTGCAGGATTTTTGTTTTACATTTTAATCCCAGAGTTTCAACTTTAAAAATAAAGGAAAAAATAAAGTCTTTACTTTCATCAGATTCAGTAATAAATAAATTATTTTGTTTTTTTTAATTAGTGTCTCAGTTTTGACCAACAGTTATGTGACAACAAATCAGAGAGTTTAGGTGAACTGGGTTGAACTGCAGGCAGTGTTTTACACTGAGCAGATAGAGACATGGACGAAAATGATTTTTTAAAAAAATTAATAATTAAATATCTATTTATTAAATGTGGAACCAGCATTTTTTTTCCAATGTTAGTTACACCTGTGGACACTTGGAAAAATGTTTTGCTTGTTAATTCCAGGTTTTTAGAATTTTTCCTCAATAAAAATCTAATAATTTAAAGTTTTTATTTATATTTGATGGTATTATTACTCTGGTTAAAAGGGCTCCAGGACTTTATTTTTGGAGATTATTATTATTATACTCAAAAATCTTTATTTTTACAAAAAGCATTCGACTATAAGTGTATCCTTTTTGTTTTTATTGTATTTAAATCAGCTAAAATCTGATTATTTTACAGATATTTGATGTTATTTTCATCGAGTTGTGAACGCTACAGTATTCCAGGACTTAATGTTGCGGAGAAAAATGAGGCCCGGTTCTTTTATGTCTTTGATTTCCAGCACTTTGACACTCGTCATTTCACTGTGGAGTTAATAAACTTCTTGAAGTCGCTGCATGTAATGAAATAAAGTCTCCAGCGTCTCCTTTATGTTCCTTCACCCAGATGGAGCCGAGACACTTCATGAGATATGAAGCCGAGTCTGTTTCTTCCTGCCCATGTGGTCGCCGTCAGTAAACCACTATAACGGATGATAATCAACCTTCCAGTAGCTTCGTATGTTTGTACAGTCGCCACGGACAACAACAAAATGAGCCTCCGAGCCTCCGGACGGATCGCTGGAGATGATCTGCACGTTGTCATGGTTATTATGAGGTTCAATAACGCACCGCCGTGCATTTCTCTGCTGTGTGAAGGCATCTGCTGTCCCCCGTGAGGTTTTATCTGCGCGACCCTCCGAGCTATTCTGGTCCCGCTGCCTTCATTAGAGCCACGTTCTGGATTCCTGCAGGACTCCGTCTGGCTCGTGGAGCGTGAAAGACGCCACAGCGACGCCGTGTAATCTCTCATTAAGGAGGCGTTAAAGGGACGCTTCCTGTCTATCAACTCCGTACGCTGTGCTAACTCCAACCAGGACGGAAACACATTAAGACGTTGCTGCAGAAATCAATATCCAGAGGAGACATTTAGCTTGGAGGGGCTGCAGGTTTTTCCTCTCCAGGTTTCTGATTAACAGCAAAATTATCGACTGGAGATCCAGGAATTAGTAAATGTGTCGAATAAAGACGTCAGACGGCGCTTTGATGGACGAATCAAGAGGGACGGACAAAATAAAGACGTGAAAACTGATCTAAACAAACGTCTGCTCACATGTTGTCGGCTTTTCTTCTTGTCCGAGTAGCTCGACGTCTACTATCTGTTTAAAAAATTAATAAAGTGCACTCAGGAGATTTAACCTGCTGAACTACAAAAAGCAGCAGAGGGTTTGAAACGCATTTAATCTTAAAAAATCACCAATAATACAACTTTAACAGCCAGAAACTGTCGGGTCAGATTTCCAACCTTCTGACAATCTGTAAACGAATCATGTTTGACTGGAAAATTACCCAAATCTACCATTAAAATCATGACATCTCAGCAAAATCTCTTTATTCTACATGTTATAGACAAAAAAAAATCACTAAAAATATACCATTTGCAGTTAACAGATTCTGAGAAAAACAAAAAATTCTGCGCTCTTCAACACAACCAGGAAGCCATGACTGACTTGGCTGTGACTGATGGTGAGGTCGGAAAAATTCAGAGAGTTTTCAGGTTGAACTGCAGGCAGTGTTTCCACAGAGCGGCTGAGAGGAAAATCAAACCTACTGGATCAATAAATAAATGCAGCAGGGCTCAGAAACAGTGAACAGAGGAGACAGTAGTTGGAGATACATCCAGCATGGAGGAACATCTTCATAGAGATGATGAGAAAAACTTTGTAGAGGCTGGAAACATGGAGACAGTTAAATATCTAAAGTATGTGGGCTCCATTCCGTACTCAACCGAACCGAAACGTGATTTTTGTGTACCGTTACACCCCTGTTGGCTAGCAATGGGGCACCATGACAAAGACTTCTGTGGTGGTTAATGACCTCTGGCAGATCTCATGTATTTAAAGTCAACTAAATGCTCAGTTATATTCCATTTGCTTTCATGATTAATTGATTATTGGCTAATAGCTCGAACAACCTCTGGTCAAAACGTTTTCTTTGTCTTTGAGGTTTTTTTCCAGCCCGACCAGAAAGTCTCAGTAAATCTTCAGAGTGTCACGTCTGATCAGCTGACGTGGCAGCCAAGTGTTCCTGTCGCAGCAGCTGGTTAACAAGCGACTCCGACACATGACAGACAGAAAATAATGGCGTGAAGACGAATGAAGGGCGGCAGGACAAACAGACCTTCAGCTCAGGAAAGCAGGAATCTGAAAGGACAGTTTATCTGAGCAACACCAGCGACTGAGCCTGCTGCTGAATCTCCAATAAGACGCCGTTTCCTGTGTGTTGATGAGTCTGTTTAAGTGAATTACAACCCAATACAGCAGCTGCTCAACTCTGTGTGGATGTTCTAACATCTGGTTATTTGTTTTTAATGCAAAATAATGCAATTTACCACGTCTAAATCCAGCCTCTACAACGACCACAGCGTTGATTTAATGCTCCTTTGACGCCAGCTCATTAGATTTCCCTAATAACTGAGACTACACATGCATACTTACACGCACAGTGAGTGGAGGAACAGGACAATAAGAGACGTGTTTATCTGCAGATTGAATGCAGCGCTGAAAATGAAGGAGTCCTACGCAGCTCAGCAGCAGCAGCAGTAATTCCAGTAATGCTAATTCCACGCCTGAACGCGTCACGTTTTAGTGCCCACTGGAGAACCACAGCGACGGATCATCAGAGTGGATGAGGCTGTTGTTGATGTGCACAGAACAGAGAACAAGCAGTGAGCAGCTCAGTAGCTAAACCGGTTTACACTGTGTTATCTCCCACGAATGAGCGTCCAGTGTTTTTACTTACAAGTAGGGGTGTAACGGTAAACAAAAATCACGTTTCGGTACGTACCTCGGTGCGGAAGTCACGGTTCGGTTTTGAACCCTCTGGAGTCGACGGACGCGCCGTTGCGTCAAAATGACATGACCGATTTAAGACGACGTAGCAGCAAGACGCCTCGCTGAGTCTCCGCTTCAACTTGTGTCCAAAGTGTGGATTTCTAACTATCTACCAGTCTTTGAATTGTGTTGATCGACCAAGTAAAACCAGAGTTATGACAGATAATAAACACCATACTTTCTCCACGTTTGGAGCTCCTTACAGCTTTGGTCTGGTCCCCTTGTTTTACTGCTTTTTCAGACTTTACCAGGAAACCCAAGTGATCCCAGACGGGTGGTTTTAACCACGGCGGAGCGTCTTCCAGCTGTTAGCATTAGCATCCCATTAGCATTAGCCATACGTCACAGAAGCACCAGCAGGAGAATAAACGGTCCGACTGGAAACTCCTACTTGATTTTAGTTCAACAATACTGTTCAACTGTGAGACAAAGAAGGTCGAGGTTCACAATTAAAACAGCTCTGTACATCAGCCATCCCTAATAGTCTTAAAACTTTTGTACCGCGGTACACCTCTGTAAAATGGAGTACACTGAGCATTATTCCACACACTAGTACAGCTATTTTGAAATAATAAATACGAGAGATGTGTTGGAAGTCATTAACCACCACAGAAGTCTTTGTTTTGTAGCAAAACTAACTCAGCTGCATTAATCATTTAGCTATTTAAAAAAAAAAAAAGTCATGGTAGCTTTTAGCGTGCTTTAAATACATGTGTTCTGCCCGGAAGCCATCAACCACCACATGAGTCTTTGTCATGGTGTTTCCATTGCTAGCTAAACTCCCACAATGCTCTCTGCTTGCCAAAACTTCTCACGTTGCTGTAGTTATAAACGCTCCTTAACTGGTAGCTGGTAGAGTTGGACATTATTCCACACACTGAAACAGCTTTTAAGCACGGACATGTTCAACTCCTGGCAAAACCAGCTGTAGGAACAGTGTCCGAGGAGGTTTCGACTCGCCTTCAATACACAAGTTCTGGCCAAAGCCATTAACCACCACAGAAGTCTTTGTCATGGTGCCCCTTCACTAGCTAAACCCCCACAATGCTCTCTGTTTTCCAGCATTAGGCAACTGTATTCAATACTAATGGTTTTTAAGGTTTATTTCCCCCTATGAATACTACTTTCTTTCAAGGTACTTACAGCTTTAAAGGTTTATTGCACTAAAATAGTACTTTCTAATGACTGAGTCGTGGTTTTAAAGGTTTACTGCACCCAAAAATACCACTTTCTGTTCTAGTATTTATAGTTTTAAAGGTTTAATCCACCCAAACTGTACTTAAAAAGACCGTGGTATGGTTTTAAAGGTTAGTTCCACCCAGTTTAATTTTTTTCCAGTGTCTGTGGGCTACAGAAGCTAGCTCCTCATGGGGGTAAACAAGTGGTTGTCATGTTATCTGGAAATCAAAAATTACAAGGGGTTCTCAAACGCAATCCTGGAAATGCAGCCTCCTTGGAACACAATTACAAAGAATTAAACCCAGCAATCAGTAGACGGATAGATGTTAGTTTATTTTACCTAATTAGCTGCAGGTCCAGTGTGGACGTTCATGTAGTGATCCTGAAATTAAAGCAGAGAGATGTCAGGTGTTTAACTGGCAGCGAATCCGGATGTTTGTTCCTGAAGTAAAAATCCCTCCGTTAAGAGCAACTGAGCCGCTGATCTCCAGAAACTAGTTTCACTTTCAGCTGCAGTGGGCGAAGTGGTTGTTTAGCAACCGCCTCGGTGACATTTAACAGGTGACAGCGACTCTAACGAGCTGCTGTTAATTGAAAACTAATGTATTCAGTCGACGCTGCGGCTAATGGGTTTGTTCAGATAATTCCTGCTGCGGCAGAATCACACCGACGTCCTCCACATCTGTGGGTTTGGCATCAAAAACACTGCAGGAGAGAGAGCAGCGAAGTTACACTGAGGTTCTATGTTTCTTTAGCTGCCGGCTTAAAGTGTGAACTGCACTGTGGGCTTCAATAAATAAGAAAGAAACAGACTTTATTTACATAAACAACACTGACACATTCACATCTGTGCATTATGAGCATTTTGTACATTTAAAAACTCTGTACAACATCATTTTCTCTACGTGTCCAAGAATCTGTGCTACATCATTGTTTTTCAATATACTGGTAGGTGCAATATCATTATTTTCCACATATCTGAATTCCTACAAATGAAGAATCTGTACAATATCAACAGTACTTGTGTATACTTCTCATTTATTTTCATTTTCTGCTGTTGTTTCCTACATTTTTTGCAGTCTTCCACTCTGCTGCTACAACATCGCAAATCAAAACAACCACAAAACAACTAAAAGACTGAAAACAACTGCAAATAGATGCAAAACAGCCACATAGTCACAAAGAACTACAAAGAAATGTGATATAACTACTAGGAACCACATATGAGGAGGCAGGAAGAATCGGGTTCAGGTGTTTAGTAGGAAAGCCATTGTTGTCAGAGGGTAAAACTTTTTTGACTGCTGCAGCATGGAGAAGTAGCACTGTAAGGTGAGTTTGTGTTATGGTTTGAACTGGAAAAGACTTCGTTCACATTAACTCACAGATGGAGCAGTAGATGTTTCGTCATTCAGCGATTAAAGAGCAGCCTGAGTGTTTACTGAACACGAACATGCTGAAGCTCAGAGCATCAACCAGGACATTTCTGTGGGAACATCTCAGTAGCTCCAAGTTACAGACCAAGATCCCGCAACTACAGAGACGCAGAACAGCTGCAAATAAATGCAAAGCAAATACAGACGCACAAACACCTGCAAGACGTGCAAAAAAACTACGAGAACGACTACAAAGAGACACAAAACAACCACAAATGAATACAAAACAACAGCGATCATGTGCAAAGCAACTGTAAAGAGACGTTAAACAACTACAAAGAGACACCAAACAACTGCAAACAGAGGCACAAAATCTACGAACTAGAAAAGCACTCAGAGAGCTCATACCTCCACCAAGGAGCTTCAGTCCACCCCCAACACAATCTCCCAATTCACATATTTTCTATGGAACGTTACAGATACAAATGTAATTACAGACAGTTCAAATGTCCTACCGACAATGTGGCCTTCACCTCATCCGACCTAATGAACAGGCGCTGCCTCTAGCGCGGCAGCTCCTAACAGCCTCCCAGCTTCTTAGACAACCGGAGATAAGAATGCCGGCCCAACCGTGCGTTTGTCACTCGGGAAGGAAAGAGAACTCCGTCACTGTCGCTGTCTGTCGCGTGGAGACCCAAAATGTCATGTGGTCAGAGGGGGTTACCCCAAAAACAAGAGTGCCCTCTGGTGGCTTTTAGAGTAAACCGCATTTAATTGTCCACCTGGTTACACTTAGATTAAAAAACATCCTGGATCCAGACGGTGATCCGGATCAGTCCCAGAATGTCATCATTTGTTCCTTGTCCCATTTCACAAATTTCCTGAAAATTTCATCCAAATCCATCCATGAGTTTTTTGAGTTATTTTTTAACACAAACAAACCAACACTGGCAAAAACACAACCTCCTTGGTGAAGGTAATGAATGCTAATTGCCTGCAAATAGACACAAAACAAGCAGACAGAGATGCAAAACAACCACAAACACAAGCAAAGCAAAGGCAAATAGATGCAAAACAACCACAAAGAGATGCAAACTGTCTGTAAAGAGATGGTAAACAAGTACAAACTGAAGCAAAACAATTGCAACGAGATCCAAAACAACCACAAACAGATCCACAACAACTTCAAATGAATGCTAAACGCCTGTAAATAGACACAAAATAAGTAGATAGGGAAGCAAAACGTCTGTAAAGTGATGTCAAACGAAGGAAGGAAACACGAAAATGCAAAGAGACACAAAACAACGGCAAACAGATGCACAAAACCTACAAATGAATGCTAAATGCCTACAAAGAGACACAAAACAAGTAGACAGATATGCAAATCCACCACAAACAGATACAAACAACAGCAAACAACCATAAATACATGCAGATTCGGTTACAAAGAGACACAAAACAGTTGTAAATAGATGCAAAAGAACTACAAACTGATGGAAAACAGCCACAAACAGATGCAACATACAACTGCAAATGGATGCAAAACAACTGCAAGGATACACAAAAATGCAAACAGACACAAAACGATTGCCAACAGATGCGGAACAACTACAAATGAATGCTAAATGCCTGTAAACAGATGCAAAACAAGTAGATAGAGATGCAAAACAGCCATAAACAGATACAAAACATCTGCAATCACATGTAAAACGACTGAAAACAGACACAAAACCAGCACAAACAGCTGCTAAACAAACACAAACAGATGCATAACAACCACGAATATATGCAATTCAATTACAAAGAGACACAAAACGATTGCAAACAGATGCAAAACAACTACAAATGAATGCTAAATGCCTACAAATAGACACGAAACAAGAAGACGGAGATGCAAAACCACCTCAAACAGATGCTAAACAAACACAAACAGATATAAAACATCTCCAATCGCTTGCAAAACAACTGAAAACAGCTGCTAAACAACCACAAACAGATGCAAAAACAACCACGAATACATGCAGTTCAATTACAAAGAGACACAAAACAACTCCAGGCAGCCAAATGACTCCAAACCGATGCAAAACGTCAGTAAAGAGACGTTAAACAGCCACAGATGGACAGACCCTCAGTGACTGATAGTTGAACTCACCTGACCGAGCCCCAGGAAGTCCTCCTCGTAGAACCAGAACCAGTCCATTCAGCCTCCATGTTTCACTGAAACTCCTCAAAGTGTCCCGAAGGTTCTGAACTCAAAGTAAAACTCTCTGACCAACTGCAGGAAGAAGATCCTCCATGAACTCATGAATCAGGTCACACCTGCTGCTCCCGAGGCTGCTGGGTGTGTTTGATTTGGAACGCCTGGTGAGCCGGGCGGGTGGTGCTTAAACCAGTGAGTGATGAAGCGAGAAGCAAATACAAACACTCACATAAGAACTGAGAGATGTGGAGGAACAGACGGGATCAAATGTCCAGTTTTACAGACGCAGCCAGGAGCTTAGAGGAGGAACTGGAATAAATAAGACGGTTTTATTTTGACCACTTCTCTCAACATCTTCGATGAAGTTAGGATGTTCGGGATTCATCTTGACAGTGTCAGATATTATAAAGTCACTATTCTACGGCGGCCCAGAAGGGTCAACGCAACAGCAAAAGCCACAACGCAGATGCTGGGATGAGCTGGTTGCGGTTGTGTTGACCCTTCTGGGCCGCCGTACTATTCTTATTATTCCATCCATCTATCATCTGTACACCACTTAACCCTCTGTAGGATCATGGGGGGACTGGAGTCTATCCCAGCCGACTCAGGTGAAGGCAGGAGACACCCTGGACAGGTCACCAGTCTGTCACAGGGCTACATATAGAGACAGACAACCAAGCACACTCTCATTCACACCTACAGACAATTTAGAATCATCAGTTAACCTCAGCATGTTTTTGGACTGTGGGAGGAAGCTGGAGTACCTGGTGAAAACATGCAAACTCCACACAGAAAGATCCCAAGTGTCCTAACCGGGACGTGAACCGGGGATCTTCTAGCTGTGAGGCGACGCTGCTAAACACCGAACCACCATGGTTAGACCAACAGTAGCAAATTAATAATATTGCATTAATTTCTAATGTTTCTACACCTTCTGACATCTGAGGGATCGTTTGTGTCCAACAAAAACAAAAACAACACCTCTGAAGGACGCGTTTTAGTCCCCGTCCACACGAAGCCAAAACGCTTATAGTTTCAAAAACGTTCTTCATAAAGACGGAGCTGTTTTAGTAAATGTGTCCGTCCACATGAATTCACTTGACACTCCTGAAAACGATGTAAAACACACGCCAGGCCTGTTGGTGACGCTGTAACGGAAACAAGCAGAAACTGGTGGCGAGACTTTAGGCATGAAGAAATCTGTATAGGATGTAAACATAGAACATGGTGGCGGTAAATAGGAGTGGACGAGCTGGTAGGACTCTAGTCTGGACGGACGATGAGGTGGAACTATCAGCAGGACATAGCAGCACTATGCGGAGACATTGTTGTCGTCGTTTTCTGAGTTTGGAGCATCTATGTAGAGGTGGAGCTATGACACAAGCAGACAGGGCGTAACAACGGTGACACGTAAACGGCGTTTTCAGATCTTTGCACTCTGTGACCTAGGTTCAGAAAGGATCGTTTCCAGACCCCCAAAACGCAGGTTGGTGTAGACCAGGGGTCACTAACTGGCGGACTGCGGTCCGGACTCGGACCCAGACGCCGTCTTATACGGACCCGGACTTGTAAAAAGTAACAGGATTTAAATTTGAAGAGTCGCTTCTATTTTACCGGCGCAGCTTTTCCAGTGTTTACGGCATTAGTTTGTCAGCTCAGGAAATACACAGACCAATTACGTTCATAGTTCAGCCATCCCACGTGACGCTACTCCGCCAATGAAGTCTCTGTATTACAGGCGCTAAACATCGCTGTTCGGTCAAAACACTGGCAGGGCAAGCTGCAGCTCAGTTCTCCCATTGAGCAGCAGGGGATTGAAGGGGAGTGATAGAAGACATGAAAAAAATGTAAAAATGTTCGATTGCTTAACTTTTTTCAGATGTAGGTATTGTTAAAGAAGTATATACGTTGGTTCAGGTTGTTCAGTTAAAGATGTATATAAGTTGGTTCATGTTGGTCAGTTAAAGATGTATATAAGTTGGTTCATGTTGGTCAGTTAAAGATGTATGTAAGTTGGTTCATGTTGGTCAGGCATTATTTTTTCACGTTCTGCACTTTACTTTCAGATGTACAGTTACATCGAAAGTTATTTATTAATAAATGTTGTCTAAATGTTTTTGAATTGTACTGAATTCATTTGATTTGACGGTCAGCTATTGATTACACGCAGACGCTAATAGAACTACTGTGTTACATCAACAAATATCACACTAATTCAGTTAGACATTATGATGTTCCGGACCTTTGCTTTAATAAATTATCTCTGACTGGACCTCTTTGAATTTTAGTTGCATACCCCTGGTGTGGACGATACACGGGTTTGATGAACTATTGGCGCGTTTAGGCCTGGACTCGTCTTCGATGGGGCCTTAATCCTCCTCAGCACAAATCTAGAGGAACTCCTGCTCCAACACACAGAACATGCATGTACCAACCCCTGAACTCTGTTTCTATCTGTCGGAATCAAACAGCGAAGCTTCCTAATGATCAGAATCATCACAGCTTCTCCTGTGACTCCCCTCCGGCCCTGCAGCCGATTATCTGTTCACTAAAACACATTCTGCACTCAGAAACACACTTCAGGAGGAGGGACTGCCTCTGAGCTCTTCCACGTTCTGATTTAATGCAGTTCACTTGGTTCAAACAGGCACAGAACAGCTGAGAACACATGCAAAGGAACAACCAGATCGACTGTGTAGCGGACTAAGGTGTAAGTCAACACACAGAGGCTGTTTCTCAGAGCTGTAAATTAGGTAAGAAAGCATTTCAGGAGACAGCTGATCCAAAACTCCCACCTAATGGAACATCTGCAGATCAGTGGTTCAGATCAGGATTGCCAGTCACCCCCTTCTAGAGACAGCAGGTCGTCTCCCTCCCCCACCAGAATCTGATAAGGATCATAAAAGACCAGTTGTGAGGAAAACCCCACCTCTGGAGACCTTGACCTTTCTCCCCTCCGAACACACAACACTTTCTTTATTAAGTGAACAGTTTGAATCCCAAAATCAAAGAATCCAACACCACTGGAGTGAAGATCCCAACATCTGGACTCAGTCTGTGATGCCGGGTTGATCAGGACCAGCAGGGAAGAAGAGCACATGGGATCTGAAGGGTTTGTGGAGAAGAGAACACCTGAGACAGAAACAATCAGAGTCTTATTTCTCTCATTAATGAATGTGTCTGCTTGTATTTTCAGTTACAGTCTACAGGCTTATTCTTGTGTTTACACCTTTTATTATTATCATCTCTGGAACCACATGAGATCAACGCGTTATGTCTGGTGTCGTTTTAATCACACGTTTAGTGAGATTTCAGACCCGTGATCATCATAGGTAGGAATATTTCTGTGTCACTTGTTTAATTTAGTTTTCTTGATCTACTTTTAGGACTGTTTTAGATCAAAAATTCAGAAGGGTTCAAAGCACTGCTGCGGATTGGTAATGCTAATATCTTGAATATACACAAATTCAAATGTTTCTAAGCTTTGTTTTAATAAATATCACCATGTGTTATTATTACAACAACGTAGTTAGATTTAGAGTTTCACAGAGTAAACTTCATTGAACCTTTTGTGTCATCAAGGCTAAATTAGACGTATTAGACACATCAATTTTTAAAGCAGCACACACTGCACCTCACTGCACCGTCAATACCAGTGCCAGCAGCATATTTTTTAGACCTTTTGCTTTATAGAACAAGGCTGGAAATATTCTATATTTCAGTTAGTTTCAATAAATGTCATGAAAAGACCAAAACCAATGATGATCCACCAAGAAGGTTATAATAATAATAATAATTCATCAATTTTATATAGTGCTTTTTTGGTCACTCAAAGACGCTTTACAGAATGGACAGATAAACAAACAGACAAACAAACAAACAAACAAACAAAAAAAGGGTTAAGCAAATGCCAGTTCAAACAGATGGGTTTTGAGAAGGGTTTTGAAAGTTGAAAGAGAGTCACAGTTCCTGATGGATGATGGGAGTGAGTTCCAAAGTTGGGGGGCAGCAGCTGCGAAGGCTCGGTCCCCCAAAGTCCGGTGCTTGGTGCGGATGATGGGCGTCAGGAGGTTTTGGTCTGCGGAGCGAAGGTGACGGGAGGGTCGGTGTCTTTGGAGGAGGTCAGAGAGGTAAGGAGGGGCCAGGTGATGGAGGGACTTGTAGGTGAGGAGAAGGAGTTTGAAATGAATGTGGTATTGAACCAGGAGCCAGTGAAGCAAACGCCGGCCTATATGATGGCCGGCGTTGGTTGGTTTGTTTGTTTGTTTGTTTGTGTTCAAAATAACTCGAAAACTCATGGATGGATTTGGATGAAATTTTCAGGAAATGTGTGAAATCGGACAAGGAACAAATGATGACATTTTGGGACTGATCCGGATCACCGTCTGGATCTGGGAATATTTTTAATGTAAGTGTAACCGGGTGGACAATTAAATGCGGTTTACTCTAAAAGCCACCAGAGGGCACTCTTGTTATTGGGGTAACCCCCTCTGACCACATGACATTTTGGGTCTCCACGCGACAGACAGCGACAATGACGGAGTTCTCTTTCCTTCCTGAGCGACATACGCACGGTTGGGCCGGCATTCTTATCTGCGGTTGTCTAAGAAGCTGGGAGGCTGTTAGGAGCTGCCGCGCTAGAGGCCGCGCCTGTTCATTAGGTCGGATGGGGTGAAGGCCGCATTGTTGGTAGGACATTTGAACTGTATGTAATTACATTTGTATCTGTAACGTTCCATACAAAATATGTGAATTGGGAGATTGTGTTGGGGGTAAACTGAAGCTCCTTGGTGGAGGTATGAGCTCTCTGAGTGCTTTTCTAGTTACAAATGGGATTTTCATGTTTAGGAAATGATCTTAAAGTAAGTTCTGAAGGTTTTTGGTAAGGAGTGTAACAATACACTGAACCGTTCGGTACAGAGGTTATAATAATAATAATAATCTATTCTTTATTGATCCCCTTGGGGAAATTCCTTCCCCACATTTGACCCATCCTATTCACAGTCAACCTTAACTATACATACTAGGAGCAGAACAGATTGAAAACAGATGCAAAATGACTCTAAAAAAAATGCAAACTAAATGCAAATGCATACAGAACAACAGCAAACTGACGCAAAACAATGACACAGAAATGGAAAACAACTGCAAAGAGACTAAAAACATCTGTAGTTTAATTCAAAATGAGCACAAAAACACCCAAAACAACTGTACATGAACACGAGACAAGTGCAAAGAGACGCAAAACAGCTACAGATACATGCAGCATATGTATTAGAAGGCAGTCAGAGGGAGCAGTTGCAATCCTTCGCTGCCGTTCTGCCAAACATTCTGGCGTCAGATGGGCTGTTTGTAGATTTGTGTTGAACAACAGAGAAGAGAGAGGAGACGTCTCAGTCCTACAAACCTCTCATCTGTCCCTAAAACACAGACACTCTGTCATTTCCATGCATCTGTCGTGTTTTTCCATCATTTCTGCTGCGGGAGAATCAAATCTTCAGCCTGAGGGAGTCTGAAATAATAAAATGTTTAGAGAATAAACGTCTTTCTAAGCTCAGATTGTCTCCTGAATAACAACTCTGATTTCCCCGCTACACAGTCTGCTGTGTTTTGTCTTGTTTGCCCTTCAAACCCGGATTAAATTAGTTATTAATGGAAAGAGTCTGACATAAGAAGCACTGAAGGCTGGAGATCAAAGAGGGAAAAAGGGTCTTAATAGAAATTCATATGCATCCTGCTGAGTGGCACAAAGCAGATGGAAGCGACTGTGTAAAACTCAACCTCCAGGAATATTCAAAGGTGGACGAACACAAACAGAGAAGCTCTAGAAAAACATTAAATAAACAACAGGCTTCAGTCTGGAAGAGGTCAACAAGAAAACAGCATAGAAGCAGAACCTGACGTCTCCAGCTGATGTTGAGGCTTTAGCATATAAATGATGACGATAAATGAAAGAGTGTTTATGTTACGAAGCTTCACGCCTCTGATAACAACAGCTGATCTGATCCATCACAAGCACAAGAATTATCAGCAGGATCTGGAGCTTTAAGGAGCTTTACAGGGTGTTGTTCAAAGCCTGTTCACTACAGCTAAATGTGAGCAACCGGGAAGCAGCTTCACAGCCACAAAGAGACTCAAACAACAGCAGCGAGATGCAAAACAACTGCAACGAGAGCAACTTTTGTGGACGACTGCAAAACCAAAGCAAAACAACTACAAACAGATTCAAAACTAGTGAAAACAGAAGTAAAAAATCTGCAAATAGACGCAAAACAACTTCAAAACACATACAAAACAGCGACACAGAGATGGAAAACATCTGCAAAAAGACACAACCAGCTGCAAATAGATGCAAAACAACTCCAGATTCATATAAAACTAGAAAAGCCCTCAGAGAGCTCATACCTCCACCAAGGAGCTTCAGTCCACCCCCAACACAATCTACCAATTCACATATTTTCTATGGAACGTTACAGATACAAATGTAATTACATTCAGTTCAAATGTCCTACCAACAATGCGGCCTTCACCCCATCCGACCTAATGAACAGGCGTGGCCTCTAGCGCGGCAGCTCCTAACAGCCTCCCAGCTTCTTAGACAACCGGAGATAAGAATGCCGGCCCAGCCGTGCGTATGTCGCTCAGGAAGGAAAGAGAACTCCGTCACTGTCGCTGTCTGTCACGTGGAGACCCAAAATGTCATGTGGTCAGAGGGGGTTACCCCAAAAACAAGAGCGCCCTCTGGTGGCTTTTAGAGTAAATTTAATTGTTCCACCCGGTTATACTTAGATTAAAAAAAATTCCGGGATTCCTGGTTCCTTGTCCCATTTCACACATTTCCTGAAAATTTCATCCAAAGCCATCCATGAGTTTTTGAGTTATTTTGACCACAAACAAACAAACAAACCAACGGCGGCCATCACATAACCTCCTCGGCGGCGGTAACAAAACAACGACTCAGAGATGGAAAACATCTGGAAAGAGACACAACCAGCTGCAAATAGATACAAAACAACTCCCAATTCATATAATACAACTATAAACAGACTGATGAAGAGATACTGAACATTAAACCGACGCATGACACATGATAAACAAGTAGTTTATATCAATTTAAAATACTGCACATGAAAAATAAATATCGCACATAATAAATATTGTGCATGAATTTGAAATATTACTTAAATAATACTGAAACTGATGTCTGAATATTTTAGAGACATTTGTTGTTATTTTCATGATTTTAGCTGCTTAAACTACTGGATAAACTACTTATCCAGTAGTTTTGTTGTTGTTTTCCAGTGCTTATTGTACATTTAGGTTTTAATCTGAGCTTCCAGGTAAACAGAGTCATCAGGCATCAGGAGGTCAGACGTCCCCACTGGTACTAATCAGAGCTCATCCATACAGTAAAGTCAAGCAGCTGTTTTATCATCGATCATTATTATTGATCGATCTGTTACGTCCAGTCGTGCTTGTTCATGTACGCTTGTTGACATGTATGAAGGAGTTCTTCCACCTCTTATCGGTATTTACTGTTATTTACATTTGTTCACATCTCTGCTGCTTCCTGCTTCCTCCCCGATCAGACTCTAAGCTCCTCGTTAGCGTCCGATTAAAACCGTGTCTTTCTGTGTGCTCAGCTGTTAACGAAGCTCGTCCAGCTGGCCGAAGAATCAGAGCAGAAGGACGAAGGCTTCCCGTGGGGGGACGATTAGCGGCCAGCGTGTGCAGCCAGACTCAGATGTAGAACCGTTCACCGAGAGCTACCAGACTGAATGAACGTCACCGATTTACCAGTGCAGTGGGGCGCATCATTCAACACTGTAAAACAGGTTAATTCAACCACTTAGCCACTTAAATTTAGCTGAACCTCTTCAGCTGTAAACGTTATATTGAGCGGTTGTGTTGACCTACTTCTGTTTCGCATCAACTTTAACTGTAATTTCCGCGTTAGTTGATTTAAAACATTATTTTTTAGAGTGCAATGGTTAGCAGAGCCCACATGGAACTAGATGAATGTCTGCTAAGGAAATAAAGAAATTAAATTCAAGCAATTCAAACACTTTCAACTCACTGCAACTGGCTTTCTACTAAAGCTAACTTTGAAGAAATGTTCCCTGAATGTTCCTTTAAAGTTCCCCAAAGGTTCCTGTTTTCTGAGTTGTGTTTATAATTTCTAAATTCTACAAAAACTGACCACCAGAGAACGTTTCCTAAAGGTTCCGTAAAGGTTTCGATGTGTGCTTACAACAAACTACGACTTTCCTGAAATATTCTTGTAAATTTCTACAAAAACTAGCATTCAGGGAACGTTCCCAAAGGTCCCTCAAAGGTTCCTGTTTACAACAGTCTTTCTTGTAAGATTCTACAAAACTAGCATTCAGGGAACCTTTAGAGAACGTTCCCTGAAGGTTCCCGTTTTCTGGGCTGTTTTTATAATTTCCAAATTCTACAAAAACTGACCATCAGGGAACGTATCCTGAATGTTCCTTGAAATATTCCAGAAATATTTTTGACATGAACCTCTGGAGAACCTTAAAGGAACGTTCCCTGGAGGTTTCTGTTTTCAAACTCCAACTTTCTTGTTTTCTACAATTCTACAAAACTAGCATCCAGGAAATGTTTAGGGAATATTCCCAGAAGGTTCCTGTTTTCTTGTCCATGTTTACAACAAACTGTCTTGTAAAATTCTACAAAACTAGCATTCAGGAAACCTTAACCTCTTAGGACCCGAGCTCTTGTTTGATATGCATTTTTTATTTCTCTTTGCTCTTTGGGCTTATTGGAACCTGACAAGTATAAAAACTAAGTATTATCTTTTGACATGATGTAGTTTTAGAGAAACATTATGTCCACATATGTGGCCAATCGTTCTGAATTTCCATAGAGCACAACAAAGTCACCTTTGTGTAATAGAGTGCAAAACTCTTTATTTCCACCTTGAACACAGCAGTTTTCTTTCCTGACTGCTTTTGCATGTATTATTATCACATACAAACATATTTTGAACGTGTTTTGAACATCACAGCCCAAAAATGAAATCACAACAATTTTGCCCCTTTTGAACAGTCACAGCTACAATATGGCTCATTTGAAATGCTGTTCATGCCATGCTTGTCCACTTCTTAGTACGGGCGCTCATGCGATAGTAACTAATCATTCTATCAGCCAAGACAACTCCACCCATTCTGAGGTTGTACTCATGGACAATGCTTGGCCACGAGACGGACACATATTGTTACAGTTTCTTGTCCCAGCGCTGGCAAGTGTCTTCAGGCTGTGTACCATGAACACCAGACATCATCAGTACTGATTTGTTGTCGTACCACTTCACCACACACAACTTTCCATCTTCATTGGAAACTTCTGCTGAAATACCTCTTCCTGCATTTTTCATGGTTTTGTCAGTGGGTAACTGATGTATGGAATTTGAAGATTTGCCTTCAAGGCGTGCCAAAATAAGAACAATTAATTTTACTGGACTGTCCCTGAGGGCTTGGTCCTGGTGTTGGCTCTTCTGGGCCATCATTTGAGCAATCAGCCTCAATCTGCTGAGTTTGACGGTGACGTTTGGGAGTTTGGGATGTGGCTACATCATATTCTGAACCTGTACCTGTCCCTGAATCTGTCAACAAGTGTTGTAAATTAGCATTTTGCTACAAAAATCGTGCTGTGTCTATATGTTTTTCTCCAATCCTTCACCTAGCCCTGAAGCCCCAACTGCCTAAAATAAACAAATATCCACTGGGTCTTTGCAAACCATTATTTTCATCACGGAGACGTTTACGTCCCCTGGTGTGCTCAGTGAGCTGTGGGATGGGGTCCTCACCACCACCACTGTCATCCTCACTGCTGCTTTGCTCTTGTGGTGGGGTTTGATAATCAAGATCCAGGATGGTATCATCATTGTCAGACACATTTTCCAAAACTGACTTGTCTCCATCAATTAGATCAAATACCTCCAGTGCTCTTTTATAGAGAAAAATGCTCTGGAAATAAAATCATGAAAAAAATAAAATACAAATCCATGTAATTTATGTATGTATGTATTTAATTGTTTGTTTATTTTCTGGGAATGTGTAGAGCTTTTTAGCTGCACCAGTGTTAGCTATAAGCTCATTTCCATCTGCTGTCCCTGGCCATATTTATGTTAACATATTAACATTTTTAACAAAGCTAAGCCCCTCTGTACACATGTGTGTACATCGTGTTTAGCAACGTACTAGATCATTACTTTTACTAATTTCTGCCAAATTTGCATGTCATGGCAAACTTACAACACTTTTATGCATATCTAAACCAAAATAAGCTGTGAAATGTGACTGGATTTTTTACCTTGTCGATGTTTGGATTTGGAGTGGTCACCTGACTTTTCCCTTGTGCTCTCCGCCATTTTGAATTTTTCCTGTAGGGTGTTGTACTCTTCTGACACCACCAGAAGGCAGTGTAAGGGCCCACACACGTGTCAATAAGGCCCCAGTTAAGCATAAATAACTACTGTGGTGATATAACCCAAAATGTGATGTCCACGCAAATGTACGCAGGGTCCTAAGAGGTTAAGGGAACCTTAAGGGAACCTTTAGGGAACGTTCACTGAAGGTTGCCCAGACAGTTTTTTGGTCAGTGTTAACAAACACTGTGACTTTTTGAAATATTCTTGACCGATGTTCCTTAAAGATTCCCTGAACGTTCTTGTTTTCTGGGCTGTATTTATAATTTCTAAATTCTACAAAAACTAACCACCAGGGAACCACCAGGGAACGTATCCTGAAGGTTCCTGAAAGGTTTGAGGTCAGAAATATTCTTGATATGAACCTCTGGAGAACCTTCAAAGAACGTTCCTTGAAGGTTTCTTTTTCAAACTCCAACTTTCTTGTAAAATTTTACATAACTAAAATTCAGGGGACCTATAGGGAACGTTCCCTGAAGGTTGCCCAGACAGTTTTTGGTTAGAGTTAACAAACACTGTGACTTTCGTAAAATATTCTCAACTGAATGTTCCTTGAAGGTTCCCTGAAGATTCCCGTTTTCTGGCCCGTGTTTATAACTTCTAAATTCTACAAAAACTAACAATCAGGTAACCATCAGGGAACCACCAAGGAACGTTTCCTGAAGTTTCCTGAAAGGTTTCTATTTGTGTTTACAACAAACTACGACTTTCTCGAAATATTCTTGACATGAACCTATGGAGAACCTTAAAGGAACGTTCCCTGGAGGTTTCTGTTTCCAAAGTCCAACTTTCTTGTAAAATTGTACAAAAACTAGCATTCAGGGAACTTTTAGGGAACATTCCCTTAAGGTTCCTGTTTTCTGGGCTGTGTTTATAATTTCTAAATTCTACAAAAACTAACCATCAGGGAACATATCCTCAAGGTTCCCTAAAGGTTTCTATTCATGTTTACAACAAACTACGACTTTCTTGAAATTTTCTTGACATGAACCTTTGGGGAACCTTAAAGGAACGTTCCCTGGAGATTTCTTTTTTCAAACTCCCACTTTCTTGTTTTCTACAATTCTACAAAACTAGCATTCAGTGAACCTTTACGGAACATTTCCTGATTCCCTGGAATGTTCCCTGAAGGTTGCCAAAACAGTTTTTTGGTCAGCGTTAACAGACATTGTGACTTTCTTGAAATATTCTTGACTGAAGGTTCCCTGAAGGTTCCCATTTTCTGGCCTGCGTTTATAGTTCTACAAAAACTAACAACAAGGGAACGTATCCTGAAGGTTCCCTAAAGGTTTCTATTTGTTTGCAACAAACTACAACTTCCATTCAGTGGACCTTTAGGGAAGATTCCCTAAAGGTTCCTTAAAGGTTTCTTTTCTGGTCTGTGTTTAAAGTAAACTGCAACTTTCCCGTAAAATTCTAAAGAACTAGCATTCAGGGAACCTTTAGGAAACTTTAGGGAGCGTTCCCTGAAGGTTGCCCAGACCGTTGCCTGAAGATTTCTGTTTTTTGGGTTCTTGACATGAACCTTCAGAGAAAAAGCTACGACTCTCTTGCAATATTTAACATAAAATAACCTTCAAGGAACCTCCAGGTAACGTTTCCTAAATGTTTTCTGGGCTGTGTTTACGACAAACTGCAACTTTCCTGTGAAATTCTACAAAAACTAACCATTAAGGAAACTTTAGGGAACGTTCCCTGAAGGTTTCTCTTAACTTGGCTGTGTTTAAAACAAAGTTCAACTTTCTAGAACTCAGGGAACCTTCAGGAAACCTTTAGGGAATGTTGCCAAGTCAGTTGTCTGAGGCTCTTTTCTAGTATTTGACTGTAACTAACCTTCAGGGAACCTTTAGGTAATGTTCCCTAAAGGTATTGGTTTTCTAAGCTGTTCACGACAAATTGTGACTTTCCTGTAAAATTCTACAACTAGCCTCCAGATATCGTTCCCTGAATGTTCCCTTAAGGTTCCTGTTTGCCGTGAACCTATTTTGTCACTAAACCAGACGTCGCCTAAAGAGGAAGGAGCATCGCTGCGTTCAGGAAAACCCGTCCTGAGCATTTGATCTGTTCAAAGATCGTCTCCCTTTGGTGTCCTTCGCTATAAAAAGCATCACAGAGCGGCTGAATGAGCGAACGCTGGGGATCTGTGCAGCTGCCTTCAGAGAATTTGGAGTTTTTAGCTTCAAACAACCTTCAAACACACAGTTTGTGTTGAGAGAGTTCAGTTCAGAATTTTCAAACAGCATCTGCATCTGATCTGGTGACGGAGTTTGAAGGAAGGCAGAGTTTCATTCAGATAGTTTGAATTCAAGGCCTGAAGCTTCACACAGGAACTGTCCAAACCACTCAGTAAACTCCTGACAGCTGCTGCCACGCTGCTGCTTTATTCCCTGAAGGTTGCCCACACAGTTTCTGGGCTGCATTAACAAACATTGTGACATTCTTGAAATATTCTTGACTGAAAGTTCCCTGAAGGTTCCTGTTTTGTGGGCGGTGTTTACAAAAAACTCCAACTACCTTGTACAATTCTACAAAACTAGCATTCAGTGAACCTTTAGGGAACGTTCCCCGGAGGTTGCCCAGACAGTTTTTTGACCTGCGTTAACAAACACTGTGACTTTCTTTAAATATTCTCCACTGAATGTTCCTTGAATGTTCCTTGAATGTTCCCTGAAGTTTTCTGTTTTCTGGACTGTGTTTATAATTTCTAAATTCTACAAAAACTAACCACCAGGGAACGTATCCTGAAGGTTACCTAAAGGTTTCTATTCGAACCTTAAAGGAACGTTCCCTGGAGGAGGTTTCTGTTTCTTTTCGGTTTCTGTTTTCAAACTCCTACTTTCTTGTTTTCTACAATTCTACAAAACTAGCATTCAGGAAACCTTTAGGGAACGTTCACTGAAGGTTGCCCAGACAGTTTTTTGGTCAGTGTTAACAAACACTGTGACTTTTGAAATATTCTTGACCGATGTTCCTTAAAGATTCCCGGAACGTTCTCGTTTTCTGGGCTGTGTTTAAAATTTCTAAATCCTACAAAAACTAACCATCAGGGAACCACCAGGGAACATATCCTGAAGGTTCCAGAAAGGTTTCTATTTGTGCTGACAACAAACTACGACTTTCTTGAAATATCTTTGACCTGAACCTCTGGAGAACCTTCAAAGAACATTCCCTGAAGGTTTCTGTTTTCAAAATCCGACTTTCTTGTAAAATTGTACAAACATTAGCATTCAGGGAACCTTTAAGGAACTTTAGGGAACATTCCTTAAATGTGGCGAAGATAGTTTTTTGGCCTGTGTTAACAAACACCGTAACTTTCATGAAATGTTCTCTCTTGAATGTTCCTTGAAGGTTCCTGTTTTCTGGACTGTGTTCATAATTTCTAAATTCTACAAAAACTAACAATCAGGGAACCCCCAGGGAACATATCCTGAAGGTTCCCGAAAGGTTTCTATTTGTGTTTACAGCAAACTATGACTTGCTTGACTTTAACTTTCAAGGAACATTCCCTGAGGTTTCTGTTTTCAAAATCTGACTTCCTTGTAAAATTCTACAAACATTACCATTCAGGGAACCTTTAGGGAACTTTAGGGAATGTTCCCTGAAGGTTGCCCACACAGTTTTTTGGTCAGCATGAACAAACACTATGATTTTCTTGAGATATTCTCGACTGAATGTTCCTTGAAGATTCCCGTTTTCTGGACTGTGTTCATAGTTTCTAAATTCTACAAAAACTAACTGCCAGGGAACCACCAGGGAACGTGTCCTGAAGGTTTCTATTAGTGTTGACTTTCTATGACTTTATTCAAATGTTCTTGACATGAACCTCTGGAGAACCTTCAAGGAACGTTCTCTGAAGTTTCCAGATTTTCTTGTAAAATTCTACAAGAACTAGCATTCAGGGAACCTTTAGGAAACCTTTAGGGAATTCTCCCTGAAGATTGCACACACAGTTCTTTGGTCTGCGTTAACAAACACTGTCAGTTTCTTAAAATATTCATAACTGAATGTTCTTTGAAGGTTCCCTGAAGGTTCCTGTTTTCTGGGCTGTCTCTAGAGAACCTGAAAGGAACGTTCCCTGAAGGTTCCTGTTTTCTGGGCTGTCTCTAGAGAACCTTAAAGGAACGTTCCCTGAAATTTTCTGGTTTGAAACTCCGTCTTTCTTGTAAAATTCCACAAAAACTAGCATTCGGTGAACTGTAAGAAAACTTTAGGAAACGTTCCCAGAAGGTTGCCCAGATGGTTCCCTGAATATTTCTGTTTTTTCGATTCTTGACATGAACCTTTAGAGAACAATCTACGGGAACATTCCCAGAAGGTTCCTCAAAGGTTCCTATTTTCTGGGCTATGTTTACAACAAACTCCAACTTTCTTGTAAAATTCTATAGAAACTAGCCTTGAGGGAACCTTCAGGAAACGTTCCCTGAAGGTTCCTGTTTTCTGGGCTGTCTCCAGAGAACCTTAAAGGAAAGCTCCTTGAAGGTTCCCTGAAGGTTCCCGTTTTCTGGGCTGTTTCTCGAGAACCTTAAAGGAATGTTCCCTGAATGTTTCTGTTTTCAAACTCTAACTTTCTTGTAAAATTCTACAAAACTAGCGTTCAGGGAACCTTCAGGAACATTTAGAAAACATTCCCTGAAGGTTCCCGTTTTCTGGGCTGTCTCCAGAGAACCTTAAAGGAATGTTCCTTGAAGGTTTCTGTTTTCAAACTCCAACTTTCTTGTAAAATTCTACAAAAACTAGCATTGGGTGAACCTTAAGAAAACTTTAGGAAACGTTCCCTGAAGGTTGCCCAGATGGTTGCCTGAATATTTCTGGGGTTTTTTGGGTTCTACACATGAACTTTCAGAGAACAGAGAACCTTAAAGGAGTGTTCCCTGAAGGTTCCCCGTTTTCTGGGCTGTTTCTCGAGAACCTTAAAGGAATGTTCCCTGAATGTTTCTGTTTTCATACTCTAACTTTCTTGTGAAATTCTACAAAAACTAGCATTCAGGGAACCTTCAGGAACATTTAGGAAACATTCCCTGAAGGTTCCCGTTTTCTGGGCTGTCTCCAGAGAACCTTGAAGGAACGTTCCCTGAAGGTTTCTGTTTTCGAACTCCAACTTTCTTGTAAAATTCTACAAAAACTAGCATTCAGGAAACGTTCCCTGAAGGTTCCCCGAAGAGCATGTTTAGAAACGTCTTCAAAGAACAACCTGGGAACTAAAGAAAAGACTTCCTGCTGAGAGTTTCTCAGGACTTTCTGAAAACGTCTCCGGTCTTGTGCTGTTATAGTTGATCCCACGATGCCTTCACTTGCACTCGGACATCGTAGTTGCATTTGTGAAACTTGGAAATCAGAGTTTTAGCAAATGACTGATCAGAAATTTGTTGCTATTAGGACCCCTGGCCTGTCCCTGAAGGCACCACTGGAGGAAAGGTGTTGTTTCTGCTGGACGTCCACCATCATGCAGGTGACTGGAGCCGACGGCTGCTTCCCATCATGCCCTGCTGGTTCTCCGCTGTGCTCCAAGGAGTTCTCTGGACTCTCTCAGTCCCTGTTTTCAACCTTTTGTGGCTCAATACATGAAATCAATAAGAGGCTTATTTTGGTCTCCGATGAAAAGCTGCGTCATGTTTTCATTTTCTGAAAAGCCGAGCCGAGGAGGAGGAGAAGGAGGAGGGTGGAGGAGGAGGAGGGTGGAGGTGAAAGGAGCAGAGAGCTGAAGCGATTTTAAGCACCTAAAAACTTTCTCAAGTGAATGAAGTGGAGGCAACAATGATCAAGGTCGGCGTGTTTACCGCCTGAGTGCTGCTGGATTCCTGTTTACCGCGGCCCTGAGCTGCTCTCAGCTCGGCAGCAATTAAAGAAGCTGCAGAGAAAGAGAGAGAGAGAGGCTCCATGTGGACGTTAAAGACGCCTTTAATGCAGAAATGTTGGGGTTGGACTGAGGCCGGTCAGGCTCAGGTCAAGGTCACAGATTTAGGGCTCCTGATCTGTTTTACTGTGCTGCTGGAGGGACTGGATGTCAGGTCTGAAGCCTGAGAGTCGGTGTGGACGAGCATTAAGACAGGTATTGATCGGATTATAAATGGAATCTGGACGCTGATTGGACAGAGACGACTTCATTCAGTGGATGGAGAATCTATAGGACGTGTTCGAAATGAGACTGTTTATATGTGAGAGGTTGAAAGGTCATAATGTTGAGATCCATGAATGCTAAACAGATTATGAGTCTCAAACAGACGGTAGAAACTGACCACTGATTAAATGATGCAGAGTTCATCATCAACGCTGGTTGTTTGTTTCAGCTACAATCTGTGGTCTGCAGATGTTCCTCAATCCGTTGCTCTGAGATCGATTTCTTTAGCCTCATGCAGTCTTGTAGAAATGTCAAAGTACTGTTTTAAATCCAATAATCCCGTTTCAGATTCCAAGAATCTGCTGGTAATTTTAGCTCATATCAATTAAATTGTGGGTTTTTACTCGTAGCTTTATAGAAAAATGTTTGATGCTAAAAAAGTAAATTAATGGAGTTATTTTTAAAAAACGCAACAACCAAACAAGAAAACTACGCTAAACTATGGTTATTTACCAAATGCTTAAGCTTATTATTATCATAATTAATGGGTTTTAGATATTAGTTTAGATTAAATGTTTATTAACGGACAGATCTAGAACGCTAAAATGTCCACTGATGAAATTCATTTAGGAAAATAATAAAACCCTGGTTAAAAATCAAAAAGTAAGATTATTATTATAGATAAAATAATAAGCTGTTCATTTCAGATCATGTCAAGTGTAAAATGAGTTCTACATCTCAAATCAACTTAAAAAAAAACTTTATTAAGGACACAAATCATCGACGGTCGATAGAGTAATAAAATAAATAAAGTAAAACTTTAGAATTTTTTATTTTACTGTAAAAAAAAATAATAAAATCATGGTTATTTTTAAAAAATGCTTATGTTAATTAGTATTATATTAAATAAAGATAATAAACTTAAATTAAAAGATAAAAATAAAACCATGGTTAATTAACAAAAAGTGGGATCATTATTGTAGATAAATAATAACCTGTTAATTTTAGATCATGTCAATGATAATATGAGTTTCAACATATAACTTTAGAATTTTTTTATTTTACTTAAAAAAATAAAATCATGGTTATTTTAAAAAATGCTTCTGTTCATTATTATATTAAATAAGATGAAATTAATTAACCATGATTCCTTTTTTTATTTTTTAATGAAAAACGAATTCAAAATTATAACAACATACATTATAGTCGACTGGATCTAAAATTAACAAAAAGTGAGATTATGATTATAAATAAAAAAAATTATTTTAGATCATGTTAAGTAAAATTAAAGTTTTTACATATAATTTTAGATTTTTAAAAAAAATAATAATATATTTTTTAAAATGATGAAACCATGGTTAATTAACAAAAAGATTATTATTCTAAATATTAATACAAAACTATGGTTGTTTAGCGAATTCTTATGATTATTATAATAATAAACAAAATAAACTGTTAATTTTGGATCATGTTATGTATAATTTCTGTTTTACATGTAACTTTAGATTTATCTGACTTTTTAAAAATAATAAATCCATGATTATTTAATAAATGCTTATGTTTATTATTATTATTAAATATGATAATAAACTTAATTTTAGATCATGTCGACTATAAAACATTGTTTTTACATTTAACTAAAAAAATGAAATCATGGTTAAAAGAGATTATTATTATAAATAAAGCAAACTGTTCATTTTAGATCATGTCAAGGATAATATAAGTTTTAACATATAAGTTTAGATTTTTTTTAAATATATATTATATATTTTTAATAATAAAAACTTGGTTAATTTAAAAAAAGATTATTATTATAAATAATACAAAACTCTAGTTGTTGAACTAAGTCTTATAATTGTTTTAATAATAATTTAAATAATAAACTGTCAGTTTTAGATCTCGCCACGTATAATGTTTGTTTTACATTTAATTTTAAATTTATTTTGTTTATTTATTTTCTAAATGATAAAACCACAGTTGATTAACGAAAAGTAAGATCGTTATTATAAATAAAGTAATAAACAGTTAAATTTAGATCATGTCAAGTATAATATGAGTTTTATGTGTTACTTTACATTAAGTGTTTAATATTTTACAGATCTTAATGCTAAAAAAAAAAACACGCCCACTTATTAAATTAATTTTGAAAAATGATAAAACCATGGTTAATAAACAAAAAGTAGGATTATTATTATAAATAAAATAATGAACTGTTAAATTTATATCCTGTTAAGTGTAATATGAGTTTTTTCATGTAGTTTTACATTAAAATGTTGCACAGATGACAGATCTTTAAATGTAAAAAAGTACGTCCACTTAGATTAAAGACTTCGGTTCAAATAATAAGAAGCTTTTATTTTTAGGTCACGTCAACAGGAACAGGAAGTCTTTATATGGAACTTCACATCCAGATCATCTCCCTGTTGTTTTCCTTTAGACATGTTTGTTTGTACGACCTGTGAATCAAACCGTTTTCTAAATAAATCCTCCCGTGGACCATGATTCTTTGCAGGTTTGTCACAGTAAACTCTCATTAGCGCTGCTCCCATTGATCCACCCAGCAGCAGCCCGTCCCGCCAGGCCTCCACCCCCAGCACCAGCCTCCCTCCCTGGACGTCGGCCTCCACGATTCACGGCGTTTTGATGGCGGCTCCTGGAGGCTCGGCAGGTTTATTTCTGGCTCTTCATCCGACGGCCCTTTGTGCTGCGGGTCAATGAGCCGGCTGTGGATTAAAAGTTGCGGAGAGGAAAAATGGCCCCGGGGAAGAATTGTGCATCTCATTTAGCCGAGAGCAGCAATCAGCCGTATTGATTATCCGAAGGCTGGAATATGAAAAGAGCCGAAGCTGCTGTGGGATTTGATCGAAAGAGGTTTTCTCCCTCTGAAGTTTAGAGACGAATCGTAAAAAGAGCTTCAGAAAGGAGGCAAAGCGGAGCAGACGAGTCGTAAAATCAGCAATAAAAGACAAAATATGAAACGAACTGGTGAATAAAAACCAAATGACTCAATAATGAACCAAATGATTTATATAATAATGATATTTACTGAACCGCGTGCAGCTGAAGCATGAAACAGTCATATTTTAATGTGAAATACTCACTTCAGCTTAGTTTCACTGAACTTTCACGACTAAAGAACTCATTTCATTTAATTCGAGAGGAGAATGTTCGATATTTCACAGAAAACTGCGTCACAGTTTGGTCTAAAAGCCGATGAAGGACGAGTGTCTTTGTTTCAGGATGCCGTCAAACATTCCCCCTGCCTTAATCATTCCTCCTTGAACTTCAGGAAAAAGTTATTTTACCAGCGTTTGTTTCCTTTTTTTTTGTCAAAAGAAATACAAACAGAGCAGAACAAGAGGCTCGGTTGACGTCTCGCAGGTCCAGTTTCAGTCACGTTACAAGCACACAGCTCTGGTTCTGTTAGAGGAAACAACAAGAACTAGAAAAGCCCTCATAGAGCTCAGACCTCCACCAAGCAGCTTCAGTCCACCCCAACACAATCTCCCAATGACTAAGTGTCCTTAAAAATAGTTAATTGTCCAGTAATCACTCTCAAACCGTAGCACTGCTGTGGTTGAGCACGAGCGGCCGACACCCACCATATATGTGCAATTTTTTTTCTTCTTTTTGTCTGCATTTATACTCATCGTTTAACACCACAGGAGGGGGTCAACTTTAATGAGATTAATGCATATTTTAGTCTTGCAGCAAAATATATTAATATTTAGTGCATGTGCGTGACCATCACCGGCCACCCCTGGGACTAAGCTGTCATTCTTTATTGACATTTTCTATCATGAGCCAGAGGGGGCAGTGCAGCACCTCAGTGAATTGAGGGGGAAACAAATGAAGGACAGGGCGAGACAAGACGAACAGGGAGGGTACAGACGGGCAGTGCTATTAGAATCCTATCAGAGTGCTGAAAAATGCTGTGTCATTCCCAACAACCGATCCCACATCTGAAAATTGGGAACAAATAATCAACACATAAACGAATTGGAGACCAGAAGTCCTGTCAGTATACAGAGTTAGGACACCAGAAGACAGGAGTGAGGGAGGAATGTATAAAGGGCGTGAGATTAGTGCAAAGTCTGAAGAGTGACTCTGCACAATCTGATGGGTCCCATCAGCTCTCAGAAAGGGGACTCGACAGGAGTTGGTAAGCCCTGAACAAACATGTAGGTGTGATGGACACCGAAGCCCAGAGCGACTACCACGAGTCAGCAGGCCCAGGCAGGCCAAGTGCCCCCAGACCCCGAGCCGGGGGAGCACCAGGAGGCACCGCCCAGAAGACCGCCCGGGCCGCAGACAAGCATCCCACACTTTCCTACCACAAGGCGGCACTGCAAGGCTTCCTAACACTCCCAATGTTAAAGAATCTTTTTTTAAAATCCTGGATCCAGACGGTGATCCAGATCAGTCCCAACATTTCATCATGTGTTCTTTGTCCCATTTCACACATTTCCTGAAAATTTCATCCAAATCCGTCCATGAGTTTTCGAGTTATTTTGAACATAAACAAACAAACAAACCAATGTCGGCACCACATAACCTCCTTGGTGGAGGTAATAATAAGGCTGACCTTAAGGCCAAGTACGGTGTAGTTCCAAGTAGCCTAGAGTGGCTAAGTTAGCTAACCAACAGTATGGTAGCTTAGCTCAGAGGTTCTCAACTGGTCCATCCTCAGGACCCACTATGTCTCTATTAATAACGGTCGTGACATCCCACTCCCAGTGGATTAAAGATGTTTTTTATTTCATGAAAATGGAGAACATTAGATGTACCCTCAAAGGGAGAATCAAAGCATTCTTTGAAATCTGGCAGAAATTTATCAATTATGCAGAAGAAAAACTGGACTTGTCTTTATAAATGGCACTATTGTGTTTTGCTGTGTGTTTTTTTTTAAAAAACATATCTGTATTTGTATAGTTTTAAGAGTACTGCTGTTTGTTTGTTGTTGTTGTTGTTGGTTTTCCTTGTTTCTTCTTGTGGTAGGGTCTCATTTTGTGTTCAATGTGTTTGTATATTTTTATTGTTAAAACCAAAATTATCATAAATAAAGTTTTCAAAAAAATAAATAATTAATAATGGTTGCGACCCAAATTGTTGAAGTTTGCTGTTCCTGGTGACAAATTAAGGTTTATTTGGGTGGAGTCTGGATGCATTTTGATACAATTTAGGAAAATTATGGCTCATTTTTTGCTAATTTTGGTATATTTGGACGCTTTTGCCAAGTTTTGGGCATATTTTGTTCCATTTTGACAGATTCTGAGCACATTTTTGTTCATTTTTGGGACGTTTTAGCATAAATTTCTCCAATAAGCTGGCAGAACCAAATCTAGAGGTTAATAGTGGGCGACTACTGGTGTCACCACCAATAAATATCCTGCTATTGAAAGTAAACTGTGTCATAAGAAACACGTCCTTCAAAATAAAAGACTTTTTACCACTACTTTTTGGGGGGACATGCTTCTGTGACCCTCTAAACCCACTTTTGGGTCCCGACCTACCAGTTGAAAACCACTGATTTAATCCACAGGTAAAATCCATGTGACCTTCATTGTGGATTCGGTCATTTGTATGTTTTGGCTTTTGGGGGTTAAAATCACTAAACTCCAACAGCCTGAATGGATCTGATGAGGATCTTCCTCTAATTCTGACCTTTCCAACCTTCACCGTGGCTTTGATCATTTGTCGTCTGGAGTGTTCCTCGTCTTATTCCTCGTCTTAATGATGCAAACACAACCATGCGATTTAAAATGTCAACGCGGCCTTCAGCTGCTGCTACTTCTGATCCCACGTTCATCGTTTTCAGCTCGGCAGCAGGAAACTTCAAACCGCAGCATCTGTGTGAACTCGGAGGGAGACTTTCCAACTAGTTAAAGAACTTTCTGTATTTATAGAATTTGGCTCCAAGACTCCTGGCTGCTATGACCACCGTCACCATGGAAACACGCTAATCACCGAGCAGCCAGTTGTTTTACAGAAGTAACTGAGACAATTAGACAAAGAGACGACCTGCAGCAGGACTGGATGTCAGAGTGTGAAGCAGCTTTAAATAAGAACAATTAACATGTTTCCTCGACAGGTCAAGTTCTGCCGGAGCACGCCTGTGGTGAACCGAACACGCTGCAGACATGCATGTAAACCTGTGGCTGCCATGGCGACGGAGCGCATCCTGTCAGGTCCGGAGCAGATGAGGCAGGTCGGCGTGGAAACGTCGCCGTGCATCCTGAAGCCATAAGTGATGCATCAGAGTCACTGTGCTGCCAGAAAGCAGGTTGGTCCTGCAGAGACGAACAGAAAGGAGAAGTTTATTATCAGTCTGCAGGTAAAAACCGACGACAGAGAGACGGTAAACTATGTAAATACAGAAACACAGTTCATATGCTTTAGTCTTGACTGGCAGTGGAAGGAAAAATGATGAATGCTGGACACATTAAGAACAAGTTTATAATGGGTTTATAGTGGTTTAATAATGGGTTTGTAATGGGTTTATAGTGGGTTGATAATGGGTTTATAGTGGGTTAATAATGGGTTTATAACGGATTTAAAACGGGTTTATAATGGGTTGATAATGGGTTTATAATGGGTTACAAATGGGTTAATAATGGGTTAATAATGGGTTTATAACGGGTTTAAAACAGGTTTATAATGGGTTGATAATGGGTTTATAATGGGTTACAAATGGGTTAATAATGGTTTAATAATGGGTTTATATTGGGTTGATAATGGGTTTAAAGTGGGTTGTTAGTGGGTTTATAATGGCTTATTAATGGGTTATTAATGGGTTACAAATGGGTTAATAATGGGTTAATAATGGGTTTAAAGTGGGTTGATAATGAGTTTAAACTGGGTTGTTAATGGGTTTATAATGGCTTATTAATGGGTTTATAGTGGGTTAATAATGGGTTTATAATAGGTTAATAATGGGTTTACAACAGGTTAACAATAGGCTAATAAGAGGTTTATAAAGGTTTATAGTGGGTTAACAATAGGCTAATAAGAAGTTTATAATGGGTTAATAATTGGTTGATAACACAATAATAACAGGCTGATAATGAGTTTCTAACAAGTTAGTAACAGGTTAATAACTGTTTGGTAACAGCTTGATAAAAGATTGATAATGGCTAATAAATGTTAATAAATGTTAGTAACTGGTAATGACTGGTTAATAACTGGTTAGTAACTGGTTGATAACTGGTTGATATCAGGCTGATCACTATAAATATTAACAGGTTGATAATGGGTTAATAACTGATTAATAACACTATAATAATGAGTTGATAACAGGTTAACAATACAATTATAAAAGGTTTACAACATATTAATAACACATTAATAACATGTTAATACATGTTAATACCAGGTTACTAACAGATTAATAACTTATAAGTAACTGCTAATAACAGGTTGATAACCAGTTGATGATGGGTTAGTAGCTGTTAACAACAGGTTAATGACACGGGTTGATAACGGCTTAATAACAAGTAAATTACTGGTTCAACACTAGTTAATAACAGGGTGATATTGAGTTGATAACTGGTTGATAATGTTTGATAATGGGTTGGTAACGATTGACAACGCAATAGTAACAGGTTATTAACAGGTTAACTGCTCCATAACACGATAATAACAGGTTAATTACAGCTAAATGATTACTAGCATGATAATGACAGGTTAATAACAGCTTAACTATTACTAACATGATAATGACAGGTTAATTGGTTGATAACACGATAATAACAGGTTAATAACAGGTCAATAACAGGTAAACTGATTAATAACACAATAGCTGGTTAATAACAGGTTAATAACAGGTTAACAAAAGGTTAACTGATTAATAACATGATAATAACATGTTAATAACAGATTAACTGGTTGATAACATGATAATAACAGGTCAACTGATTAATAATACAATAATAACAGGTTAATAACAGGTTAACTGATTAATAACATGATAATAACAGTTTAATAACAGGTTAATAACAGGTTCACTGGTTGATAACACGATAATAACAGGTTAATAATCGATTACAATAAAATTTCTAGAGATGTTTTGACTCTGCCAGTGCAGGCTTTGCTAGTTAAAATGTCCTGCTATTAATATACATTAGGTGAAAAAAGTTCATTATATTTTGAAAAGCCAGCATGTTTCACCAACCCTCATCAGGACCTTTCAACATCTTTGAGCTTTTACTTTGAAGGTGTATCCATCAGCCAATCAGCTGTGAGTCACTGGTTGGTTGCAGTGAGCAGAGCAGACAGACTGAGGATTAGACCCTCGAACAAACGGTCACAGCTCAGAAACTACAAGTCGTATTGAAAAGATTCTTTCACCGTGTGAAGCAGAATCTTGTTCTGAACGTTCTGATGTATTTTTATGTCCGTTCTGTGTTTTAAACAGATTTAACGGCAGGTTAAAGAGACTCACTGCTTCTGGTTTTAGAAATCAGATATAATGGGAGTCAATGAGAGTTTTGGTCGACAGGCTCTGAGCTCTGAGGTGGTTTATGAGAAAATGATAAGTCCTACAGCAAAGAGCCTCACACTGGATGGAAGAGGACAGACAAACCTACATTTTGATGTATAAACTGTTTATGTAGAGGAGAAATTGTAAGAAGGAGACGAGGTTCACTGCATTTTTTCTTTAAATTTCTGGTCATCATCCAGAGCAGCTGAATACAAATTTCAAAAAATTCATACAACTTAAACTGCGACTGCGTAAAAACCTCAAAAGATATCAAACCATCGATTTAGACGAACAACATTCAAAGCGTTCTGGTCCCTTTGAATGAAGTTTCTGCTGGTAAATCTGCCAGAGCTACGGGGCTCCAAAGACGGCTGGTTTTGGCAGTTGTCCAGCCGACTTCCCATTCATTTCAATGGGGATTTTTAACGCAGTTTTACGAATTTCATAAAAACCGTACGACGAATCGCTACCAGAAGACACAGATAACCTTCTTACTGCTGCATAAAATCAGACATACCTTGGTCTGATGGTGTGTTCAGCAGCATCCACATGACAGCAAGACAAACAAGCCTCAGCCAATCAGACGCCAACATGAGGTCTAATAAATAAACACTAATCACTACATTTATAAGAATAAACAACATCTTTAAAACAGACAACGACCTTTAAACAAGCCCGACTACATCTCCTACCTCCATGTGGAGACAAAAGGCCTCCATGATGCCTCGGCTGCTTTCAATATCCTCAATCAGGAAGGAGTTCTGTGGTGGTGCGTTCAAGAGCGATCAGGAAATACGAAATCTGCCTGAGCACAAATGTTCCTACGACTTCATTAAATACACTGAAGTTATTGTAGATAAGACAGAAACCTCTTTTAAATACGTTCACACTTTTAAAAAAAATAGAGTTTGCAAATTAAATGATGTTCAGCCAACAAACTAAACTGATTTAGGTGAATTAGTGTTTAAATTTCCAGCTTTAACTGTTCTAATCTGTTCAAAGACTTAAAATCCTGAACTCAAATCGAAGAAAAATGACGCTTTTTATTAAGTTACATCAGCTTGAATTTAGCTTTAAATCAACTGGTGCAAAGATTTGAGTTTAAATGACACAAAATATGAAGTTGATGCAACCTGAAATAAAGCTGAGTGACTGAAAAGCTTCATAAACAACTGATCAACACTGGAGCTGCTGATTCCTCGTCTCTGAATGGCTTTTAAACAAGGTTGAAGTGCTTCAGAGCTGCAGCAGATCTAAAGGTCTGTTCTGGACCAAACTGTAGCCGATAGAAGTCGAGGCGTTAAGTCGAGAATAAAGCAGCTAAAGACCGAAACGCTGCCGAAGCTCACATCTGGATAAGAAATCAGAGAGAAGAGGAGGTTTAATGGAGGTTTCTGTGCTGCAGAGAAAACCAGCTCGTATTTTACATTGTGAGTCATAAATAAAACCTCTAACTCTTTCATTATTACCTCCACCAAGGAGGTTATGTGATGGTCGGCGTTGGTTTGTTTGTTTGTGTTCAAAATAACTCGAAAACTCATGGATGGATTTGGATGAAACTTTTAGGAAATGTGTGAAATGGGACAAGGAACAAATGATGACATGTTGGGACTGATCCGGATCACCATCTGGATCCAGGATGTTTTTAATCTAAGTGTAACCAGGTGGACAATTAAATGCGTTTTACTCTAAAAGCCACCAGAGGGCACTCTAGTTTTTGGGGTAACCCCCTCTGACCACATGACATTTTGGGTCTCCACGCGACAGACAGCGACAGTGACGGAGTTCTCTTTCCTTCCTGAGCGACATACGCACGGTTGGGCCGGCATTCTTATCTCTGGTTGTCTAAGAAGCTGGGAGGCCGTTAGGAGCTGCTGCGCTAGAGGCCGCGCCTGTTCATTAGGTCGGATGGGGTGAAGGCCGCATTGTTGGTAGGACATTTGAACTGTATGTAATTACATTTGTATCTGTAACGTTCCATAGAAATATGTGAACTGGTAGATTGTGTTGGGGGTGGACTGAAGCTCCTTGGTGGAGGTATGAGCTCTCTGAGGGCTTTTCTAGTTTTATATGAATCTGGAGTTGTTTTGCATCTATTTGCAGCTGGTTGTGTCTTTTTGCAGATGTTTTCTATCTCTGTGTCGTTGTTTTGCATCTTTTTATAGTTGCTTTGCTTTACTGAAGCTCCTTGGTGGAGGTATGAGCTCTCTGAGGGCTTTTCTAGTAATGAAACCTTCTACCTTCTAGAAACATCTAAAACTGACACCTTCATGTTGGTTTGTTTGCAGCAGCTTTTCAGTAAAAGTCGTAAAACCAAACCTGCACTGATTTTGTTGCTTTGCTGAAAGGATTTCAGTATTAATAAAACTATTATCAGAACATTTCTGCTGCATCCAAACTGCTTCTTTCAATCTTTTCTCCAACAAACAGCAGAACAATCCGTGTTTATGTGTATAATTACCTCCTCCAGGCCTGCTGGACACCGTTGTTCTTATTTTAGGGTCTTATATAAGTGCTGGGTGGAGGTTCACTGTTCTCCAGCTGGGTTCAGGAGTTCAGCACATCAGGCCTGAAGGCTGCAGCTCCGACAGCCAATCAGAAGCCCCCACACTGCCAGGTGGGCAGCAGCCAAACAGCCATCGCTTCCTCTGCTCCGCCGGCTCACCAACCGGAGACCAGTCGGTTTGTAGTTGTAGTTACTTGTAGAGGAGGTTCTCGGGGTGGAGCGGAATATTCTGCTCATGTGAAATAAGATTATGTAGGAATGAATGGAGGTGACAGCAGCGGCTTCTCCTCAGGTTGTCATGACGACCTGATGGAAACGATGTGTGACGGAGACCCTGAATGAATGAATGAATGAATGAATGAGAGAAAATGGAAATATATGATCGAAATGAATGGAAATAAACAGCAGGAGATATTTAAAAACAATGCAATGTTCAAAAACTATCAAAACAAACCAAACCAGTGGCAACAGCAATAAATATTAATAAAATAGATTAATTATGGTGGATTTAAATTCATTCAAACTGTAATTTTACAGAAAGAACAAATTATTATTTATAAAAATACAGATTTTTAACTGGAAATTATTTACAGTTTTGTCTTTTTTTCAAATAGTCAACATTTATTTTCTGTAATTCAACCAAACAGGGAAAATCTGCAATAAAAGTTAAATTATTTTAAAATGTTCAAACCTTAATAAACATATTTATTTTTTTGCAGGTTTAGATGTTATAAACACTGTGTCATTTTATTGTAAAAGCACAAATCACCATTAGTGACTTGTTTTGATGTGTCGGTGATGCTTTGACTTATTTTTATTGTTTCCATAAATTCATAGTCATTTTTTCTGCATTTTTAACAAAATAAATCAGTGTCAATTTAATTTTTTATGTGCGATTTAACAAAACAAGGAAAGTATGAAATAAAACAATGGTGCATAAAAATGATTTACTGTTAATATACGCAATATTTCTTTCAAATTAAGGCAAATGTCTGTTTTTCTTCTTGTTTGTTTGTTTTCCTGATTTAAATATAATAAAAACAAAAGTGTAATTTTTATGGTCCAACATTGTAAAAGAATAAAATATAATTTTTAAAACACAGATCTCCAGTTAATATGTAAATTAATGGTTTTATTTCAGTGGTTTTGTTAGATGTTACTTGTAATTTAGCAAAACAGGGAAAAACTGCAAAATTAGATTAAATTATTGTCAATTTTTCGAACCTTAATATACAAAATTCTTCTTTCAAATATCTGTAAAATTATGATTTTTTTTCTGATTTAGATTCCATACAAACATTTTATGTCATTTTTATTGTCAAATAACTAATTACTATTTGTAAAAACAACCATTTTTATGTGACCTATTTTTAATCGTTGTAAATGTAAATTTAAAAAAAAAACTTTTGCAATTTTAGAATTTGTTACCTGTAATTTAATAAAACTGTAAAAATCTGTAATTAACAGTGTCTTTATTATGAATTATTATTATTTTATCTGTTAAAAATGGAGAATATCTACTGTTGTTGGATTTTAATACAATAAACAGTTTAATTTGACCTTTTATAAAAACACCAGTTATTATCTGTAATTTAACTAAATATTCTAAATATGTAGAAAAACTGTGCATTAAAAAATTACCATTAATTTATCCTTAATATATTTTAAAATTAAGGTAAATATCTGTTTTATTATTTATTGATTTTAATATAGTAAAAAAAATAAAAGATAAAACAATGAAATCTCATTTTTAAAACACAGATCTCCAGTTTTAGGCTTTAGGTTAAAATGTAAATTAATGTGTTTTTTCGTGGTTTTATTAGATATTACTTATAATTCAACAAATTAATCTGTGAAACAACATTAGATTGTTAAAAAAAACTACAGTTAAAAGGTTTTAATAAAGATTTATGTTATTTTCTTTGTACTTTTCAACACCGTCGGTTCATTTAATGCAGATAAAGAGTCAGATCTTGTTTCCTTTTATAGGAGCCAGAAGAAGAAAACCTGGTAAACAAAGAGCTTTAGAACAAGAACCTCCATCATCGTCTCTGTTTGGGCTTCATGTCTCCACCGACCCTCTCAGGACTCGGTGTTCAGACCATCTGCTCTGTTCTCCTGGTAGCAGCAGAAGCTTCTCCACCTCCAGCTGGACGTTTGATCCTCAGATGGAAGCTTCTCTGATCTCATTCAGGCCAAACCCTCGACTGTGTTTGCAGGAACTCGCCGCCTGTCGTCGGCCGTCTGCAGAGCCTCGTTGTCTCAACGTCGACTCGTCAGAGCAGGACTCCGGCTGCTCCAGGATCTGGTGTTTTCACGCATTAGTGAGTCACTTGGCTGCTTTGGCTTGTTAAATAAAGGCTGGTTGAGGCTGCAGGGTGTGGATGGAAGAGGAGTTGCTTGGGGTTGAAGGCCTCACCTTCTCTCCTCAGTCTTTGTTCCATCTGACCTCAGAACTTTCCTCCAGAAGGTCTTTTCTTTGTCCATGTGATCAGTGGAGCTTTAAGGTTAAGAACTTCCTTCTCCATGGAGCCTCTCAGCTCATGTTGATGTCCAACCCTGTGGACACTGACAGCTGTGTTCCAGCAGCTTCTGGTTCATCCAGACCTGCTTTCTGCTGGTTCCTGGTTGACTCTGGACCATCCTGACCAGGTGTCAAGAAACTATTGGACCAAATGTGAAAAAATGTGGACCAAATTGGACTAAACATGGACAAAAATGGACTAAACATGGACCAAACTAGACTAAACATGGACCAAACTGGCCTAACATGGACAAAAATGGACTAAACATGGACCAAACTGGACTAAATCTGGACAAAAATGGACTAAACATGGACCAAACTGGACTAAATCTGGACAAAAATGGACTAAACATGGACCAAACTGGACTAAATCTGGACAAAAATGGACTAAACATGGACCAAACTGGACTAAACTGGACTAAAATGGACTAAACATGGACAAAAATGGACTAAACACGGACCAAACTAGACTAAACATGGAAAAAATGGACTAAACATGGACCAAACTGGACTAAACCAAACTGGACTAAACTAAACAGACCTGCTTTCTGCTGGTTCCTGGTCGACTCTTGACCATCCTGACCAGATGTCAAGAAACTATTGGACCAAATGTGAAAAAATGTGGACCAAATTGGACTAAACATGGACAAAAATGGACTAAACATGGACCAAACTAGACTAAACATGGACCAAACTGGCCTAACATGGACAAAAATGGACTAAACATGGACCAAACTGGACTAAATCTGGACAAAAATGGACTAAACATGGACCAAACTGGACTAAATCTGGACAAAAATGGACTAAACATGGACCAAACTGGACTAAATCTGGACAAAAATGGACTAAACATGGACCAAACTGGACTAAACTGGACTAAAATGGACTGAACATGGACAAAAATGGACTAAACATGGACAAAAATTGACTAAACATGGACAAAAATTGACTAAACATGGACCAAACTGGACTAAACATGGAGCAAATTGGACTAAACATGGACCAAACTGGACTAAATCTGGACAAAAATGGACTAAACATGGACAAAAATGGACTAAACATGGACCAAACTAGACTAAACATGGACAAAATGGACTAAACATGGACAAAAATGGACTAAACATGGACAAAAATGGACTAAACATGGACCAAACTGGACTAAACATGGACCAAATTGGACTAAACATAGACCAAACTAGACTAAACATGGACCAAACTTGACTAAACATGGACAAAAATGGACTAAACATAGACCAAACTAGAATAAACATGGACCAAACTGGACTAAACATGGACAAAAATGGACTAAACATGGGCCAAATTGGACTAAACATAGACCAAACTAGAATAAACATGGACCAAACTGGACTAAACATGGACCAAACTGGACAAAACATGGACCAAACTGGAGTAAACATGGACCAAACTGGACTAAACATGGACAAAAATGGACTGAACATGGACCAAACTGGACTAAACATGGACCAAACTGGACTACATGGACCAAACTAGACTAAACATGGACCAAACTGGACTAAACATGGACAAACTGGACTAAACATGGACCAAACTGGACTAAACATGGACAAAAATGGACTAAACATGGACAAAAATGGACTGAACATGGACCACACTGGACTAAACATGGACCAAACTGGACAACATGGACCAAACTAGACTAAACATGGACCAAACTGGACTAAACATGGACAAACTGGACTAAACATGGACAAAACTGGACTAAACATGGACAAAAATGGACTGAACATGGACCACACTGGACTAAACATGGACCAAACTGGACAACATGGACCAAACTAGACTAAACATGGACCAAACTGGACTAAACATGGACAAGCTGGACTAAACATGGACAAAAATGGACTAAACATGGAACAAACTGGACTAAACATGGGCCAAATTGGACTAAACATAGACCAAACTGGACTAAACATAGACCAAACTGGACTAGACATGGACAAAAATGGACTAAACATGGACCAAACTAGACTAAACATGGAAAAAATGGACTGAACATGGACAAAAATGGACTAAATATGGACCAAACTAGACTAAACATGGACAAAATGGACTGAACATGGACAAAAATGGACTAAATATGGACCAAACTAGACTAAACATGGACCAAACTAGACTAAACATGGACCAAACTGCACTAAACATGGACCAAATTGGACTAAACGTGGACAAAATTTGACTAAACATGGACAAAATGGACTAAACATGGACAAAAATGGACTAAACATGGACCAAACTGGACTAACATGGACCAAACTAGACTAAACATTGACAAAAATGGACTAAACATGGGCAAAAATGGACTAAACATGGGCCAAATTGGACTAAACATAGACCAAACTAGACTAAACATGGACTGAACATGGACAAAAATGGACCAAACTAGACTAAACATGGACCAAACTGGACTAAACATGGACAAAAATGGACTGAACATGGACCACACTGGACTAAACATGGACAAAAATGGACTAAACATGGGCAAAAATGGACTGAACATGGACCACACTGGACTAAACATGGACCAAACTGGACTACATGGACCAAACTAGACTAAACATGGACCAAACTGGACTAAACATGGACAAACTGGACTAAACATGGACAAAAATGGACTAAACATGGACCAAATTGGACTAAACACGGGCCAAATTGGAGTAAACATGGACCAAACTAGACTAAACATGGACCAAACTGGACTAAACATGGACAAAAATGGACTAAACATGGACCAAACTAGACTAAACATGGACAAAATGGACTGAACATGGACCAAACTAGACTAAACATGGACAAAATGGACTGAACATGGGCAAAAATGGACTAAACATGGACAAAAATGGACTAAACATGGACCAAACTGGACTAAACATGGACAAAATGGACTGAACATGGACCAAACTAGACTAAACATGGACAAAATGGACTGAACATGGGCAAAAATGGACTAAACATGGACCAAACTGGACTAAACATGGGCAAAAATGGACTAAACATGGACCAAACTAGACTAAACATGGACCAAACTAGACTAAACATGGGCAAAAATGGACTAAACATGGACCAAACTAGACTAAACATGGACCAAACTAGACTAAACATGGACCAAACTAGACTAAACATGGACAAAATGGACTGAACATGGACCAAACTAGACTAAACATGGGCAAAAATGGACTAAACATGGACCAAACTAGACTAAACATGGGCAAAAATGGACTAAACATGGACAAAAATGGACTAAACATGGACCAAACTGGACTAAACTAAACAGACCTGCATTCTGTTGGTTCCTGGTTGACTCTTGACCATCCTGACCAGTCGTCTCTCAGCAGCAGGTGGTAGTTGGTGTTTCCTTCCTGATGGTGGCAGCAACACACCTGGACCATGAACTTTATACTACAAACAGATGATTCTAGGACCTGAAGCTGCTTTGATACAGATCCAAGTGACTTTCTGACTGGTTCTAGTCGATGATTTGCTTCTTCAGGTCTTTGCTGAGCTCCTCAGACTTTCCCACTGTAGTGTTTGAGTCTAATGAGTGGATCAGTGGTTCTAGTTAAACTGGCTCAGAGGAGTCAGCAGCTGTAGTCAAATGTAATCACTCAAGAGACGTTAGGAGGCCATGAAACTAGGAATATTTGATGAACACAACTTTCTACGTCACTAAAACTGATCATTTAAGTTGCTGTTTGTTTATTTTGGACCTAGTAGATTCTGTCATGTATCCAGACGACCTTTAATAAATCTATGAAAGAACCAAAATGAACGACTGTTTTTTGGTGACAAGGATCCCGTCATAGAAAATTCAGAGTTATAGGAGTCATTGGAAACTAAAGACTAACATGACAAACATGGTCTTTACAAGTGGATGGAAACTTTAGCTCCCTACTGAACGTTTATTCTAAACTCGTCTCTCTATCAGACTGTTTGTGCTGCATAAACAGGTTTTATCTGCTTTAAGTTAATTATAATAGTAAGTTTGAGCCGTTTGATGCTTTTTTTCTCCTCCCGCCTCATTTCTTCTTCTTCATTTCCTCCCTTCTGTGTCTGTTTCATGTCGTTTGTTCCCTCAGAAGGAGCCTCTCCGTGGAGGAAGATGCTCGGCTGTCAGCAGGGTTTAGCCGTTGTGAATTATTGATGACGGAGCAGGAAGACGGATGTCGAACCTCCATCAGCCTAAAGGCCAAACGCCAGATCTGTTTCTGTCGAGAGGAAGGAAGGAAGGAAGGAGCCGTCACGTTAAGGATCAGCCCCAGAAAATATGGAGATGACGGACGATGAAGCGAGTCAGGGACGGAGCAGAATGGAAGGAGTGAGTTAGAGCAGAGCCGCCGTCCAATTTAAAGTCTGCTGACGAGTGAAGGACGGTCAGAGATGAGCAGAGATCAGTGGATCAGTAGAGTCCCTTCATAGTCGATGCTTTAACAGCAGAGCAGGGTCAGTACACTGTAGAAAATAAAAACATTTCAACTGGATTTACTGAAGAATTTAACATTTCTGTACTGATGCTTCCTTTTCTGATAAATTAGAGATGATATCTAGAAAAATATGTATTTAAATATAGACGAAAATATCATTATTTCACAGATATTTAAAAAAAACACAATGTTTATATCAAAGATGTGTATTTTCATCTAAAGGAATGAGACATTTTTACATTTTTAATTTAACTGCGTCTTTAATTTAGCTGTTTTATTAAATTATAGATAATAACCAATTAAAAAAAACAGAAAATAATCATTAATTTACATGTTGACTATAAAACAAACTGTAAATAATTTAAATATATAAATCAATATTTTTACAAATAGTAATTGTTTTTTACAGTGTTTTTACAGTGCATTTTATTAAATTTAAATCAACTAAAATATCATTATTTAACAGATATTTGTTGTTTTATGTCAAGAAAAAAACAAATATTAAGGAATGAAAATTTTCAAAATAATGTTTTTGTTATATAATAGTTAAAAAATAATGTTATTTAAAAAAAATGTATGATCATAATATTACACCATTTTATTATGTTGAAATGTGCAAAAAAAATCAAGTTTTAAAAGATATTTGTTGTTTTATTTAAAGAAAAAGATGCAAATTACAGAATAAAATATTTCTAGATAATTTTTAAGTGTTATTTTACAGATTTCCATTTTTTGTTAAATTACATATAACAGCAAAAAAAACATGTGGACTGTAAAATCTTTATTTTACAAATAGTCATTTATTTTTGTATAATATGTGATTATAATATTACACTATTTTATTAAATTTAAATCACATCAAAATTTCAATATTTGACAGATATTTGCATATTAAGGAAATTAAAAAATTCTAAATAATATTTTTGTTAAATGAAATATAATAGCTAAAAAATGCACATTAAGGAATTAAAATTTTCTACATTTTTGTGTTTTTTTCTTTTACAGATTTCCTTTTTTGTTAAATTACATAAAATAGCAAAATCATTTACATGTGGACTGTAAATGTTTTTTTTAACAAATAGTAATAGTTTGTTTTTTTACAGTGTGTGACCATAAAATTATACCATTTTATAAAATTTAGGTCAGTTGAAAATATCATTATTTAACCGATATTTCCTGTTATGTAAAGAAAAAAATGCATAGTAGGGAATTAAAATTTTATAAATAATGTTTTTGTTAAATTAAATATATTAGCTAAAAAATCACATGTGGACGTAAAAAAATGTTTTTTGTTGTTTTTTTTTTATATATAATGTGTGACCATAAAATTACACTATTTACATTTAAATGAGCTAAAAATATCAAGATTCATTTGTTCTTTTATGTAGAGAATTTTTTAAGGAATTAAAAATGTCCAAATAATTTCTTGTAATGTTTTTTTATTTTACAGATTTATATTTTTTGTTAAATTACATATGAAAGTTAAAACTTGTAATTTTTTTAGAAATAGTAATTTCTTTTTTCCACAATGTGTGACTATAAAACCCCACAGCTCCACCCTGTTCATCAACCAGAACTCTAATAAGTTGACATTAGTGAATCTTTCAGTGACTCCAGTCCTGGTTTCTTTCTCTGAACGTCCCTCCTCTCCTCTGAACGTCTGATAATCACGCTTCCATCAAACTGACAGAAACATATTTCTCTTCTGTCAGACGGGCCTCCGTGTTTCCTCTCATGTCCGAGCCGCGTGTCCTTGGCGTGTCGACGGAGCAGACAGCCTCCATCGGTCACGTCTCGTCCATCACACCACCTTCAACACGGAGACCTGGTCTGAGGCCGAGTGAAGGAAGAAGCCTGGAGGTTAAAGAGGCGACGGCGTCCTGAGAGGAAGGAGGCTGAGGTCTCCTAATGATCCTTAAAACAAAGAGAAGACATGATGATGAACCTGAATCTCCTCCAGTCACTCAGCTGCTCCTCAGTGTTTCTACGAGATCGTTCCCCCGCTTAGATTTACATTCCTGTTGTTTCCACTCCGATGAAGTTTTAGAAATAAAGTGAAAAATGAGCAAAACAGCGAACCAGAGCTGAGGTCTTGATCCTGCCGGGTGTTTTTAAAAGGTCACTGAAGTCTCTTTAACTGGAGGCGACTTTATCCTAATTAGCTGCCAGACTCAGCGCAGGAAATTAAAGCGCTTTAACTGATGATATTTAAAATAGTTTCACACCGAGAGCTTCGAAAACAGGCCGAACTGTTGGTGTCATTAGAAAAGAGAAGACTAATGTTCACTGTGTAGAGAGAAAAATCAAAACTAGTAACACAGAAAATGAATTTATATGTTAATAAAATACAGAAAGCATCAGGAAAATACTCTGAAACTGCTGCTAGGTTTAAACGGGAAAATTTAAAAGTGTGACAATGACGTCATTTATCAGCCAGAAGCTGTAAAAACTGAATTTCCCACTCTCAAACAGTCCTTGAATGCATCATATGTGACGTCTGTCTTAAAGTTGTGATATTTCGTCTAAATCTCTTCATCCTGCACGTTTCTTTATATTCTAAATGGCCAAAAATAAACCGTTTGCATTAGATTCAGTGGAGAAAAACAAAACAAGAGAGTTTTCAGGTTGAACTGCAGGCAGTGTTTCCACAATCCAACCTACTGGATCAATAGAATAAATGCAGCATGGCTCAGAAACAGTGAACAGAGGAGACAGTAGTTGAAGATACATCCAGCATGGAGGAACATCTTTATAGAGATGATGAGCAGAGTAGAGAGGAAAAGACTGGAGAGGATGGAAACATGGAAATAGTTAAATATCTGTAGTATGTGGAGACAAAATGACGCAATTTGTTTGTTAATTTGTTTGTTAATTTGTTTGTTTGTTTCTGTGCAAAATAACTCGAAAACTCATGGAGGGATTTGGATGAAATTTTCAGGAAATGTGTGAAATGGGACAAGGAACAAATGATGACATTTTGGGACTGATCCGGATCACCGTCTGGATCCAGGAATGTTTTTAATCTAAGTGTAACCAGGTGGACAATTAAATGCGGTTTACTCTAAAAGCCACCAGAGGGCACTCTTGTTTTTGGGGTAACCTCCTCTGACCACATGACATTTTGGGTCTCCACGTGACAGACAGCGACAGTGATGGACTTCTCTTTCCTTCCTGAGCGACATACACACGGTTGGGCCGGCATTCTTATCTCCGGTTGTCTAAGAAGCTGGGAGGCTGTTAGGAGCTGCCGCGCTAGAAGCCGCGCCTGTTCATTAGGTCGGATGGGGTGAAGGCCGCATTGTTGGTAGGACATTTGAACTGTCTGTAATGTGGGCTTTTCTAGTTGTAAATGAATGTTTTGTTTTCTGTAATTTTATTTGATATTTTCTGTAATTTACAGAAAAAAGGGGGGCAATTGTTCAAAAAAGAGATTACACTTCCAAAGCACGGTTTGTTTTCAGTGTTTAGACTCTCTTACATCAGACGAAGTGACGACTGGAAGCAGACACTGATGTGAATTTGTGGACTTTCTAAAGAAGAACAGTTTGCGTTCATGTCAGCTTCATGTTCAGGCTGCTGCCGGTTACTGACCTTCAAAAGTGTCCCTCGGTTCATGACGTCGATGGAAACTGAAGCTCTCCACCGTTCTCGAACCTCTTTTGTCTCCAGATTCGAGCATTAACATGTAAATTTTGTCGAGAGGCCGTCGGGATAATGACAGCAGCAAACACATCGTGGCTCTTAACAGCCTCCAGTGTTTACTGACGAGGCCTTCATGAACATCTCAGCTGAGTCAGACGCTGCAGACAGGAAATAATGCAAATTCACTGAGATTAGAAAGGTACCAAAGTGGACCAACAGCAGCTCTGATTAATATTAAAGCACCACTCACAACAATAAAAGCATGAAAATCTCCATATTATTTGTGCGTCCACAACACTCACCTCTTTTCCTGCACATAAATTAAAACCTTCCCATGAATCGATGCAGAGACAAGATGAAATGTTGGAGGAAGAACGTGTTGTGTTCAAACCAAACCCATGCATTTATTTTACATATTATTTTATGTTAAACACCAAGTCGCCTCTTAGACTTACATTAATGTTAAAAAGATGTTCACTGACAATCAAACGTCTGTAAAATAAAGAGGTTTTATCCACTATTAGTGAGAAAAACACATCATGTACAGGTTTCTCTGCTTTTTAACTGTTAATGTGTAAATTAATATTTGTTTTCTGAGATTTTATTTGACAAAAAATCTAGTTTGCAGCACTGATTTATTTAAATATGATCAGACATGCATCAGCAGGTTCAGAGCAGCCAGTAGCTAATTTATGACAGTCAGCCTGTTAAAATGCTGCTCAGCTGATCTGGGATCTTTCTTTATGGTTTAACATCCATTTTATATGAATTCTGATGCATAAATAAAATGAAAACATCAATAAATCGATTAAATACAGAGGAAACAGCAGCATTCATTACTGATCTGTCAAATATTCAGACTGAAAACATCTGGACAGATGTTGCATCATATAACTGAAAGTACTGGGACGTCTGGCTTTACCTGACCTTTAATGACGTCTCATTCTTAATCTGTAGGGTTTAATAAGGAGTTGTTCCATCCTTAGCAGCTCTAACAGCCTCAACTCTTCTGGGAAGGTTTTCCACAAGGTTTAGGAGTGTGTTCATGGGAATATTTAACCATCTTCCACTGATGTTGGACCAGAAGGCCTGGCTCTCAGTCTCCACTCTAATTCATCCCAAAGGTGTTCTATCAGGTTGACGTCAGGACTCTGAGCAGGCCAGTCCAGTTCCTCCACACCAGACTGGATCATCCATGTCTTTACTGACCTTGCTTTGTGCTCTGGTGGCAGCCATGTTGGAACAGGAAGGGGCCATCCCCAAACTGTTCCCACAAAGTTGGGAGCATCAAATAGTCCAGAATGTCTTGGTCTGCTGAAGCATTAAGAGTTCCTTTCACTGGAACTAAGGGGCCAAGCCCAACCCCTGAAGAACAACCCCACACCATAACCCCCCTCCACCAAACTTTACACTTGGAACAATGCAGTCAGGAAGTACCGTTGTCCTGGCAACCTCCAAACCCAGACTGGTCCATGGGATGTCCAGACAGAGAAGCGTGATTGGTCCCCCCAGAGAACTCGTCTCCACTGCTCTAGAGTCCAGTGACGGCGTCCTTTACACCACTGCATCCGACACTGTGCATTTCACTTGGTGATGTGAGGCCTGGATGGAGCTGCTGCCATGGAAACCCATTAATGAAGCTCTCTACCACTGTTCTGGACCTGATCTGAAGACCAAACCAAGTCTGGAGGTCTGGAGATGTTGACTCTCTGCTGACTCTGCTCTGTGATTTTACGTGGTCTACTTCTTGGTAGCTGAGTTGCTGTTGTTTCCAGTTGCTCCCACGTTGTTGTTAAACCACCAACAGTTGACTGGAATATTTAGTATGGAGGAAATTTCACCAATGGCCTTATTGCACAGGTATCAACCTATCATGGTACCACACCTGAATCCACTGAGGTCCTGAGAGTGACCCATTATTTCACTAGTGTTTAGAAGCAGTCTGCAGGTTTAGGGGTGGATTTATACAGCTGTGGCCATGGAAGTGATTGAAACACCTGGATTCAGTTATCTGGAGGGTTGTCCCAGTACTTCTGGTGATATAATGTATGTTTAGCTTTATTTAAAAGAAGAATGACCTGTGTGTAATGAACCTTAAGGTATGACAGATGGTTTATGTGTACAAAGTTTCTCTGTTATTTTACAGATTTTTCATGTTTTGTTAAATTACACATTTAAAAAAACAAACAAAAGCAGGTCAAAACTGTAAATAAGCTCCACAGTAATTTGTTCTTTTACAACATGTGACCATAAAATGAAACTTTTTTCTTTAAATAAGCCAAAAATATTATTAGATTACAGATTTTTTCTTCCATTTTTTTTTAACGTTGCAGTACTTTACTGTTTTTTAACACATTTTTCTGTCA
>CM045448.1:3760074-3789810 GCA_024666655.1 Dascyllus trimaculatus | reverse complement strand
CCTCTGGATCATCAGGACACACTTCATCCTCTCAGCACAAACACCATCCTGATCAGCATCACTCCCATCTGCAGAGAGAAGAAGAGAGACCAGAGGAGATCAATGAGTTTGATCAGCTGATCATCAGTATAAAGAGCAGCAGGACCTGATCAGCTGATCACTGTTGACATGAGACAACAAGCAGTCAGATCAGATGTGATGGACACTCTGATGGAGGAGGACCACTGTCTGTGCACATCTGGAAGGCTGTCAGCTGGAATCAGCTTCATGTCCTCAACACATCAACACAACAACAACAGTGGGCTTCACATCCACTCAAACACATGATGACAACCAGCTTGTGGCTCCTCTGATTGGCTGACTGCTGTCTCTGTGTTCCTGTCCAGTCCTGGAGTCTGTCTCCATTCTGCTTCACAGCTTCACTGAGAAGCTGCAGGTTTACAGGAGACACTGGATCTTTGCTCTGATACTGACTGTTTAGTAGAAAACTGACTGACTGGAATCTTCTACTGACCTCAGAGTCTTCAGGCTGCAGTCTGGACTCTTCACAAGATCCTCCAGATGTTTCACTGATGAAGCCTTCAGGTTGTTTCCACCCAGGTCCAGATGTTCCAGATGGGAGGGGTTGGACTTCAGAGCTGAGACCAGAGAATCACAGCTGATCTCTGACAACCTGCAGTCCACCAATCTGAATAAAGAATAAAAGACGTGGATCAGATCAGTGATGATCCATCAGATGTGTTCTTCACCTGCAGGTCTGCCTTCATCTGTCTGCATGTGTCAGTGTGTTTGTGTGTTTAGGATCAATATCAGTGATCAGACATGATCAGTCAAATCACATTGAACTGAACAAAGCAAAGAAATATTTCTGCTTCTCTCAGTAAACTTAGTCTCTTCTAACTGATCTGAGTTCAGAGGATCTTCTGGATCCACATGTGACTCTTCATCTCTAATTACAAACATTCATTTCTTTCAACAACCAACAGGAACATTTTCTACACTTCCTGATACAAACACTCCACTTTGGTCTCAACAAACTGAATTTAGGACACAAACAGAAAATGTGGCCCAGAGCAGATTTACAGCTTCATGGATGGAAGTTCTGTTGGAACATAGATGAGCTTCAGTCGTCATTAAACACACATCAGATCTACAACAGTAACAGACAGTCAGTGAACTGACCCCAGAGTCTTCAGGCTGCAGTCTGGACTCTCCACAAAACCACACAGATGTTTCACTCCTGGATCCTTCAGGTCGTTGATGCTCAGGTCCAGATGTTCCAGATGGGAGGGGTTGGACTTCAGAGCTGAGGCCAGAGAATCACAGCTGATCTCTGACAACCTGCAGTTCATCAATCTGAATAAAGAATAAAAGATGTGAGTTGAGGAGACAGAGTTCCTTGTTGAAACCATCCAGAGGTCCATCATGTGTTCAGAGCTGAAGAAGCTTCTCAATGTACAAGTTGATCAAATGGAAACTCCAAACAGCTGAAGCCAACAGGAAGCAGCTTCCAAAAGTCCAACAGAACCAGAGAAGAAGAGCTCTCATTCATATTAATGACAACATGCTGCTGCTCCAATCAACACGGAGTGACTTCAGCTCTGAAACTCTGCAGCTCCACCAGCGGCTCCATCCATACAAACTGATGCTGAGCAGCAAACACCAGGAAAAACACTCTGACATCTATTTCACTTCCTGCTCAGAGTCACAGAAACACACAGGAAGGAAACCAGGACAAGACCAGGCTCCAGACTCTAGAAGACCTTCATGTTCTGGAACCATGGACACATTTCAACCAGGACTCTGGTGCTGCTGGATTTGTATGGAGCTAAAACAGAGACAGTGCAGATTGTCATTGAAAACACAACTTTGAACCACTGGAGAAAAACTTTGAGCATAAAAAATGTCTTTAAAAGCAGCAGCATGAAGAAAAACCCTGAGGATTATGATTTAAAGTCACGTTAAAGGACTTCCAGTGGCTCCATGTGGTAGTAGATGGAAATGTTGCTCTCCAATAAGACAACTAATAACCGACCAGTGTTTTTAATCACTGACGGCAGAAACCAAACCAAAGTAAAGCTCAATAGTTAGAGAAAGTCAATGAGGACAGACGGAGAAAAGGGGAGAGCTAACAAGAAGGACAGCATGAATATAAGATGTAGTGAGTCCACGAGGGGAGCAACGCCAGCCGCCACAGTGAGCAGGATTCAGTCATTGTAGTGGAGTGGTGTCCACTCAGACAAGAACACTTGGAAGCAGTGAACAGAAGGAAGAAGGCCTTGACCAGACTGGAGACTCATGTGGAAGAAGTGGAGGAGAGAAGTGCCTGGCTGGAGAAACACAGCGTAGACATGGAGAGAAAGCCAGCAGAGATGGAAGACAAGGCCAAGCAGTGAGAAAGGTCAGTGGCCTTTCTCCTACACCAAGAGGCTCAACTAGAGGCCAAGTGCAGCCATTTAGGAGGGTCAGGAGACACAACATCAGGATAGATGGGAGAAAAACGCCACCGCTGGATTCATCCAGGAGTTTATTCACACACAACTACAAGTCCCAGACCACATGGACATACGTAGTGAAAGAGCTCAGCGCTCCCTGGTGGCCAAACCCAAGGACAACACCACACCGCCACGGGCACTTACTGTTGGCCTCCTGGACTATCAGCTGAAGGAAGACGTCAGTCAGAAAGCATGGAAACCAGAGACTACATAGGAGGAACGGGCCTCCTACTTCAAGCAAGAATACACCACGGAGGTGCAGAGGAAGAGGAAACCAGAGCAGGACGTAGTAAAAGCACTAAAGGAGAAGAAGGTTCAAGCACAGCCTCCTTATCCTGCACAGCTCAGAGGCTTTCTGGACTCTGGGACCAAGACTTTGGCTTCACTACTGGAGGCTGCGCCGCTGTTCAAAGAGACGCCATCAAAAAGATGAAAGAGCAACTTAGGAAACACCTGAGAAGCTGCAGGTGTGCTGTTCACCAGAGAGAAGCTGCCTCATGTCTCTGCCTCTGGGACTTCTGGGGCTCATGTTCTTCTCTTATAGTGTCCTTCTAAAGGAGATGCTAACGCTCATTGTTGCTCTGCTGTTTCCTACACTTGTTTTTTCACACAGGTGCACAGTTGAAAGCTTTGAAATCAAACAGGATAAATCAGCTCCATCTAATCTCTAGTGCTTCAATCCATTCAAATATTTAATGCTGATTCATCTCATGAATGTCAGAGTTAACTCCTGATTCATCACATATTAATCCCACATTTATATCTGTTCTAAATGTCCCTTCAATGATCATTTTATCCTCTTATCTCCATGGTCGCCTGGTTTAGACAAGGAGGAGGCGGAGAATTCCCATCAGCTGTGTGTTTGACCATCAGCTGGTGTTTCAGACTGGATGTGCTCCGATGAGAACTCAGTTCACTCTGACAACACACAGATAACTTGGGTCCTGTCAGTCGTAGGGCTGGACCCCAACATCTGGATATCCCAATATTCGGTCGCTGTGGTGGCATCCTGATCATCATTTTATCATGCTCAATGTTAATCCATGAATCAGTACCTTCTCTTAGGAACAGATGAACAGACAGTCCAGTGTGGAGGGAGTTTAACACTGTAACACCCCGTCCATCACCTCAGGATACAGCAGGACGTCTGAGTGCTGCTGGAGGGGATGTGGACTAGAGGGGGGGGGGGTTACACTGGTCTGTTAGGACTGGCCAACAGTTGTAGACTTGAGGACAAATGTCCAGAAGAGATGAGTCAGATTGTGGACATCAGTGTGATCCTGGAGCCTCCACTCTATATTTTAGGTGTAGCCTCTGACACCAGCATGGACACAGACCTGAGGCCTTCGCTCACAACTTGGTTATTAACAGCAAAGAAAGCAGCAACAGCATCCTGGCTGAAACCACGGCCTCCCAACTAAACCCAGTGGAGACAGACATGAAGACATGTCCTCATCATAGAGACCACAGCAGGGTACAGCTGAGAACCAACACATGTGATGTAGAATGGAGCCCAGGGATACAGGTACCGCCTGGCTCTAGTCACCTCTTAGTGGTTTATCTTTCATTTCATTAAATCTACTCATTTATTCAACTTTAAATGCACTTGTCTGTGGCGCAGCAAATGACCTATATGTTAGCAGAAGCTGTTAATGAAGGAAAAGGACTGAGAAAAGATGTGAAGGCTGCCGTGTGTGTGGTTACAGGCATGTAGGTGAGTCTGTGTTATCTAAGGTAGGTAGGAAGGAAAGGGTGTGGGTCCTCATGTGGATATGGATGTGTAGTGGTCTGGTCAGATGGCACGCTAGGATGTCAGGAGAAAATGAGGTGGAACTGAAAAGCATCTCCTCACTTGGATGTTTTATCTGTGTATTGAAATAAATAAGTCAAAATAAATCAATAAAACCACATTAGAAACCTTAAAAAAGCCAAACTGTTGTTTCAGTGACAACCTGTTCTGTCTGGTTTAGCTCCATATGACAGCTTCATCAATGATGGAAAGCTAACGCTAGGTTCTGCTGTCAGTTCACTGGAGGATGGTTCTGGTTCTGGTTCTTTCTAATGTGCAGCTCAACATTTGTGTTCCACAGTCAAAGGACTAAAGAGAGAAGAAGAAAGCAGATGTCAGCATGAAGATCCTCAGTGTGGATCAGTAGAAGATCAGCCTGATGGCTGCAGCTTAGTGTCACCACAACTTTACATCACATTCATCTCAGCACACAAACTAAACATGATGTCTGACCTCAGAGTCTTCAGGCTGCAGTCTGGACTCTCCACAAAACCACACAGATGTTTCACTCCTGGATCCTTCAGGTCGTTGATGCTCAGGTCCAGATGTTCCAGATGGGAGGGGTTGGACTTCAGAGCTGAGGCCAGAGAATCACAGCTGATCTCTGAAAAACCGCAGAACTCCAATCTGAATAAAGAATAAAAGAAGTGAGTTGAGGAGACAGAGTTCCTTCTTGAAACCATCCAGAGGTCCATCATGTGTTCAGAGCTGAAGAAGCTTCTCAATGTACAAGTTGATCAAATGGAAACTCCAAACAGCTGAAGCCAACAGGAAGCAGCTTCCAAAAGTCCAACAGAACCAGAGAAGAAGAGCTCTCATTCATATTAATGACAACATGCTGCTGCTCCAATCAACACGGAGTGACTTCAGCTCTGAAACTCTGCAGCTCCACCAGCGGCTCCATCCATACAAACTGATGCTGAGCAGCAAACACCAGGAAAAACACTCGGACATTTATTTCACTTCCTGCTCAGAGTCACAGAAACACACAGGAAGGAAACCAGGACAAGACCAGGCTCCAGACTCTAGAAGACCTTCTTGTTCTGGAACCATGGACACATTTCAACCAGGACTCTGGTGCTGCTGGATTTGTATGGAGCTAAAACAGAGACAGTGCAGGTTGTCATTGAAAACACAACTTTGAACCACTGGAGAAAAACTTTGAGCAGAAAAAATGTTTTTAAAAGCAGCGACGTGGACGACTTCCGGTATGACGGAGAAGCGAGTAACAGCATAATTTGTAGGCTCCCAGGTGGTCCTACCCCCCCCTGAAGAATTATACAACGTTTTGATAATCTCGTCGTGAAATATAGCATGAAAGGGGGGAATAAACAGAAAGCAAAAGGAAAATCTCGGCAAAACGTGGAGACCAGTGTTTTTCCACTGAGTGAAAGTGTGAAATCCGGTTGCGGTGCTAACGAAGCTAGTGCCCACATGGACATGGAGGCTATCCAAGCTAACATCACCGCTGAAATACAGGCGGGCCGAGTGGATGTGAAGAAAGAACTGACTGAAAACATTGGACAGCTGAAAAGTGAACTCGGCGATTTCAGAGGAGAGGTTAGTCTGAAGCTAAACACTATTACCACCGAGCTAAAAAACATAACGGATCGAGTCGAACAGGCGGAGCAGAGATTGGCCGAGGTGGAAGAGTGGAGCACCGAAGCTAAAGAGTTGCTGATCCATGCCTTGGAACAACAAGACTCTCTACAAGCGAAACTGACAGATCTGGAGGCACGTTCACGTAGGAATAATATATGTATTCACGGCATTCCTGAAGATGCCGAGGGTGAGAATATCCAGGACTTTATTACAAACTTTTTGAAAACCGAGCTGCACCTTCCTGACGCCTCTCTCGGCATCCAACGCTGCCACCGGTCCCTCGGAGCCAAGCCCCCCGCGGGCTCTAGTCCAAGGTCGATCCTTATCTATTTCTTGGAATATAAAACCAAAGAGAGGATACTCCACGATGCTTGGAAAAAAAGAGAAATCTTCTATGACGGCAAATGAGTGTTTTTCGAGCAAGACTACCCAACTGAAATAATAATGAAAAGAAAGGCGTACTCCACCATCAGAAAAACACTAAAAGAAAAGGCTCTCCGTTTCCAGACTCTCCACCCAGCCCGACTCAGAGTTCACTTCAAAACCGGCCCGGTTGTTTCCAACAGCGCATCAGAGGCAACAGCTGACTTGATAAAAAGAGGACTACTCCCAGATACCACCAGTGAATGTTCCCCTACTGATGATGTACAGTGACCAGAACCAGACAGCCGCCCTGGGAAACTGCAGGTGCAGCCTCACGCCGACGCCGCGACAAGAGGCTGCGAGACATCCGGGAAAAACTGAAAGGATTTCAGCACAACACTAACACCTCATAAAAACTTTCCCATGTTATAAATGAATGAGGGACCAGTCAAATAGCACAAGTAAGTACAGTATGAAACACACAGGTAAAGCCAGATTTCCTGTTACGATTATATAATTTGTAATATATAATTTTTGATTCTCTAATGTGCACTGCTCCATTTTTGTTTTGTGGGAGATGGCAGTCAGCACTTGGAGGGGACCCTTCTGATTTGAGGGCTTCCACCTCTAAAATAGAAGTTGAAACCACACTTCACAAATGGAAGTCTGTTCTGATTTGTTCCCATTTAACATCTATATTAATATACAGACAGACGTTTTTTTTTCCTGTTGTTGTTGTTCAAGTCATCGCAGGGAATTTGGAGATGTTGGTGTTTTAGTTATTACTGACTTTGATGCAGAAGGAAGGATATAAAATAGTCACGCTTAACGTAAACGGGTTACACAATCCTATAAAAAGAAAAAAGACAATTGGTAAAATGAAAAGAGAAAAACAAGATATTATTCTTTTGCAAGAAACACACCTACCCCAGTTAGAGCATAGAAAAATTGTAAAATTAGGATTTAGAAACACATATTATTCATCCTTTGAAAAAGGAAATAAGAGAGGCGTCGCAATCCTAATATCAAATAGAGTCAACTTTCAGTTCATATCTCAGATAACAGATAAAGAGGGACAGTATTTACTGGTTAAGTGTTTCATAGATCATAAGGAGGTCACACTCCTGAATGTTTACAGACCACCTGGTTATGATAAACAATTGATAACAAAGATCTTCAATTTAATATCAGAGGAAGCCACAGGAGTTCTGATCTGTGGAGGTGACTGGAATGTCTGCTTGAACCCCTCTTTGGATTCCACAAACCAGACAAAAAAGATGCAACCGGAAGCATTATATGTCAAAAAACTATTAGAAGAAATAGGGATGGTTGATATATGGAGAGAGGCACATCCATATGAAAAGTGTTTTACTTTCTTCTCCTCCCCACATAGGGTTTACTCACATATAGACCTTTTTATATGTTTAATATGGACAGACATAGAGTTATACAATGTGACACTGGAGTAAAAGATATATCTGACCACGCTGGGGTGTATTTGACACTTCATTTAAGTTACAAATAAAAAGAGACCTTATGGAGACTGAACACAGGCTGTCTTAATGATACCAACTCTCAGACGTTTATGGAGAATGAATTTAAAGAATATATGAGCAATAATGATAATGGAACTGTGTCTCCTAGCATTCTGTGGGACGCTGCTAAAGCTGTCCTTAGGGGCAAGTTCATTATGTGGTCAACCCGGAAGAAAAGGGAAAAGGACAAGCAAATTAAAGACTTGACCATGAGGCTTAAATCTTTGGAGAGAAAGCATATGGAATGTAATGACACTAATACCTTAAATCAAATAGAAGAAACAAAACAAACATGAAACAATATTTATGAAAAACAGATAGAGACTAAGGCAAAATTTATAAAACAGAGCTATTATGAAAACAGCCCAAAATGTAAAAAATTGCTGGTCTGGAGAATCAGAAAACAACAGGCGGACAGACTGATAGCTAAAGTGAAGGATCCTAACAATAATAAGTTATGTCATGAATGAGAAGGCATTCAAAACTCCTTTGAAAAGTATTACACAAAATTATATGCACAGCCACAAGCAGCTGAAGTTGAAGAAGTGTCTCGGTTTCTGACATCTTTAGATTTACCATCTATTGGAACAAAGCAAAACAAAGTATTAACCCAAGAAATAACAGAAAACGAAATAAATAAAGCCATATCAAGATTGAAGACAAATAAAATGCCAGGTGCTGATGGTTATAAATCAGAGTGCTACAAGTGCTTCAAAGCAATTTTACTGCCAACCCTTAAAGACTGTTTTAACTATGTTTTCAAAGGAGGAGAGACTCCGTTATCCTGGAGACAGGCAGTCATTTGAATAACTCCTAAACCCGGTAAAGATAAAACTGAATGCAACTCATACAGACCTATATCTGTTCTGAACATCGATTATAGATTATATGCTTCAATCCTAGCAAAACGGATGGAAGACATTATTCCTGACTTAATCGACACAGACCAGACAGGTTTTGTGAAGAATAGACAGACCGGGATAATGTTAAGCGAGCACTCCATGTAATTAGCTATATGAAAAATACTAATTGTGAATCAGTAGCTGTCAGTCTGGATGCCGAAAAGGCTTTTGATTCAGTTCGATGGAAGTACTTATATCTTGTTCTTCAGAGATTTCGTTTTAATACTCAGGTGGTGAATTATTTTAAATCCTTATGCAGTTTACCGACAGCCAGAATTAAAATGAATGGTAATATATCCAAAACTATATCCCTCCAAAGAGGATGCAGACAGGGGTGTCCCCTCAGCCCCACCCTGTTTGCCCTGTTTATAGAGCCTCTGATACAGGCTATCAGAGAAGACTAAGTCATATCAGGGGTTGTAATTGGAGGTGAGCAGCATAAAATATGTGCCTACGCTGATGATATTCTTCTAACACTCACTGACCCAAATAAATGAGTAAATTTAAATGAAAAAACGTAGTTATTAAATATTTAGGCATAAACATACCTAAGGATTTAGCACAGATCTATGTTCATAATTACCCACCTTTAACGACTGATATTAAAAAGGATTTAAACCGTTGGTCATTACTTCCTATGAACATACACAACCGAATAGATATTATTAAAATGAATATACTACCCAAACTACTCTTTCTCTTTCAGTCTTTACCTGTGGAGATACCTGCTAAACAGTTCACTGAATGGAATAGATTCATCTTAAATTTTATTTGGGAAAAGAAAAGACCAAGAGTAAAGTTTCAGACATTGCAGCTTCCTAAGGACAAAGGTGGGATGGCACTGCCATGCTTTGAAGACTATTACAGAGCTGCACAACTGCCCTCATTAGTGTGTTGGTGTGATCCTAACGTTGAAGCCAAATGGAAAGATTTGGAGCAAACCCAAATAGATGAACCACTACCATCTATTTTAGGAGACAGGATCCTGCAAAAGAAAGGCCGAGATAAACTTCCCAAATGGAGTACTGTCCCATTAACATTTGGTATAAAAAATGTAGAGATCAAAAATTTGAAGAATCAACAAAAATACTACGCTGGATTTCTTATGATTCTGATTGTGAAGCAGCTAAACTGGACAGTAGATTTAAGCAGTGGATCAGCAGAGGGATCACGTCTTACTGCACTATTTCCAACAAGGGGGATCTGAAGACTTTTCAACAACTTATACAAAGTTATAACTTAGAGAAGCAAGACTTCTTCAGATATCTACAGTTAAGATCTTACTTTGACAAACATATTAAAAATACTGAGGAGAGAGGAAAATACCTGATTAATATTCTTATTGATGTTATTAATGGTAAAACTAACAAAAAAATGATTTCTAGAATCTACTCATCCCTGCAGCAAGAAAGAGGGCTCTCAACAATGTATGTTAAAACCAGATGGGAGAAAGAGGCAAAGTAAAGTTAACTGAAGAGGAATGGTTAAATATATGCAAAACACAGTCCACTACCTCTAGTTCACATTTGTGGAGAGAATTTACTTGGAAAAATATTTTGAGATTCTTTATCAGCCCCAAAATTAAGCAATTACAAAACAATAAACCTGGAGATTGTGTGGTGCTAACTCTGCAGGGCATTTCCATATATTCTGGGAGTGTCCTGTTATTGCTTCCTATTGGATGGATGTTGTGACTGCAATCAGACTTATTATCACACCAGAGATCAATTTTACTTTTGACGTAATATATTTAGGAAATTTACCAGGTGGGCTCAAGAAAGGGGAGAGATATTTATTGCAAATTTTATTGGCTGGTAGTAAGAAAAGCAATCACTAAAAAATGGCTGAATAAAGAATCTCCAACAATCATATTGTAATTCAGGACATTCATAGTGTGGAACAAATGATATTTTCTTTAAGATACGACACCAAAAAGGAAGAAAAATATTGGAAAAATTGGATGTCATATTACCACCGAGAATGATGCTGATGCTTCTGCTTTGGTCTGAATCAACTGTGCTTACAAAAACCTTTTTATTTCATTATTATTATTGTTATTATTATTATTTTACTTTTTTTTCAATCAATGTATGTTGACTAGTTTATCTATGTTATTTGTTTTCTGTATTTAATTGGTCATTAAGGACTCAAAAGAAAGGACCTGAAAGAAATATGATCTTGTATGCCCTGATCCTGATGTAACCCACCTCACTCTTCATTTAGATATTGTTTTATACCTCTGCAATCTTAATTTTACTTGCTGGCAAACTCCCTGACTGTTATGATGACCACATTTTTGTATTGTAAAAGCAAAAATAAAAATACAAAAATAAAGTATTAAAAAAAAAAGAGGCGACATGAAGAAAAACCCTGAAGATTATGATTTAAAGTCACATTAAAGGACTTCCAGTGGCTCCATGTGGTAGAAGATGGGAAATGTTGCTCTCCAATAAGACAACTAATAACCGACCAGTGTTTTTAATCACTGACGGCAGAAACCAAACCAAAGTAAAGCTCAATAGTTAGAGAAAGTCAATAAGGACAGACGGAGAAAAGGGGAGAGCTAACAAGAAGGACAGCATGAATATAAGATGTAGTGAGTCCACGAGGGGAGCAACGCCAGCCGCCACAGTGAGCAGGATTCAGTCATTGTAGTGGAGTGGTGTCCACTCAGACAAGAACACTTGGAAGCAGTGAACAGAAGGAAGAAGGCCTTGACCAGACTGGAGACTCATGTGGAAGAAGTGGAGGAGAGAAGTGCCTGGCTGGAGAAACACAGCGTAGACATGGAGAGAAAGCCAGCAGAGATGGAAGACAAGGCCAAGCAGTGAGAAAGGTCAGTGGCCTTTCTCCTACACCAAGAGGCTCAACTAGAGGCCAAGTGCAGCCATTTAGGAGCAAGGTCAGGAGACACAACATCAGGATAGATGGGAGAAAAACGCCACCGCTGGATTCATCCAGGAGTTTATTCACACACAACTACAAGTCCCAGACCACATGGACATACGTAGTGAAAGAGCTCAGCGCTCCCTGGTGGCCAAACCCAAGGACAACACCACACCGCCACGGGCACTTACTGTTGGCCTCCTGGACTATCAGGTGAAGGAAGACACTGGTTAGTTAGGACTGGCCAACAGTTGTAGACTTGAGGACAAATGTCCAGAAGAGATGAGTCAGATTGTGGACATCAGTGTGATCCTGGAGCCTCCACTCTATATTTTAGGTGTAGCCTCTGACACCAGCATGGACACAGACCTGAGGCCTTCGCTCACAACTTGGTTATTAACAGCAAAGAAAGCAGCAACAGCATCCTGGCTGAAACCACGGCCTCCCAACTAAACCCAGTGGAGACAGACATGAAGACATGTCCTCATCATAGAGACACAGCAGGGTACAGCTGAGAACCAACACATGTGATGTAGAATGGAGCCCAGGGATACAGGTACCGCCTGGCTCTAGTCACCTCTTAGTGGTTTATCTTTCATTTCATTAAATCTACTCATTTATTCAACTTTAAATGCACTTGTCTGTGGCGCAGCAAATGACCTCTATGTTAGCAGAAGCTGTTAATGAAGGAAAAGGACTGAGAAAAGATGTGAAGGCTGCCGTGTGTGTGGTTACAGGCATGTAGGTGAGTCTGTGTTATCTAAGGTAGGTAGGAAGGAAAGGGTGTGGGTCCTCATGTGGATATGGATGTGTAGTGGTCTGGTCAGATGGCACGCTAGGATGTCAGGAGAAAATGAGGTGGAACTGAAAAGCATCTCCTCACTTGGATGTTTTATCTGTGTATTGAAATAAATCAGTCAAAATAAATCAATAAAATCACATTAGAAACCTTCAAAAAGCCAAACTGTTGTTTCAGTGACGACCTGTTCTGTCTGGTTTAGCTCCATATGACAGCTTCATCAATGATGGAAAGCTAACGCTAGGTTCTCTTGTCAGTTCACTGGAGGATGGTTCTGGTTCTGGTTCTTTCTAATGTGCAGCTCAACATTTGTGTTCCACAGTCAAAGGACTAAAGAGAGAAGAAGAAAGCAGACGTCAGCATGAAGATCCTCAGTGTGGATCAGTAGAAGATCAGCCTGATGGCTGCAGCTTAGTGTCACCACAACTTTTCATCACATTCATCTCAGCACACAAACTAAACATGATGTCTGACCTCAGAGTCTTCAGGCTGCAGTCTGGACTCTCCACAAAACCACACAGATGTTTCACTCCTGGATCCTTCAGGTTGTTGGAGCTCAGGTCCAGATGTTCCAGATGGGAGGGGTTGGACTTCAGAGCTGAGACCAGAGAATCACAGCTGATCTCTGACAAACTGCAGTCCTCCAATCTGAATAAAGAATAAAAGATGTGGATCAGATCAGTGATGATCCATCAGATGTGTCTCTCTGAGTTCCTGAGGCTCCACTGCAGCACAAACACTGTGGAAACACAAACATCCTGACTGGATGTGTGGAAGTCAGACTGCTGAAGCCTCACATCACTTTCACATCAGCTTTACATTCAGACACACAGCAGGACTGTGGATTCTGTCCTCCATCTTGGATCCCTGCAGTCAGCTGATCAGGGCATTTATTCACAGACGCTTCAACAAACTAAAATGTCTTCAGACTCTTTTCACAAACATCCTCAACATTTATCAAAGCAAACCTAAAACTTCAGTCAACAATGTGAAGAGAATAAATTCACCAACAGTTAGTGAACTGACCTGAGAGTCTCCAGTTTACAGTTTGGACTCTTCAGTCCATCACAAAGACGCTTCACTCCTGAATCCTTCAGGTTGTTGTTTCCACTCAGGTTCAGTTCAGTCAGATGGGAGGGGTTGGACTTCAGAGCTGAGGCCACGACTTCACAGTGAATCTCTGAGAGTCCACAGTCAGAAAGTCTGTAATGACACATAAATGATAGAACATGTTGTGATGAGAGAGGACACTTCCTGCTTCCTGCTGAGAACATTCAGAGTTTCTACTGAGACTCAGGATGTTGGGACTGAGTTGAGCTCAGTCAACAGTTCCAGTACAAAGATGATGATGTCTCTGCTGTGGATCTGCTGCTGTCAGCTTCACCTCCATCCCTGAACATCTACAGTCTGCTGTCAAACGCTACACAATGGAACTGATCCTGGACAACATCACACCTGGACACCAGTAAAGATCAACACCAGGACATATTGTGATGTGATGACAGACGACTGGGTCAACTTTGGTCCTCAACCTTCTGTTGGAGGTTCTGAAAAACTTGTTCAACACTTTTTATCTGTTCACTTTCTGCAATAAAAAACAACAAAAATCCAACAGCTGAGGCTTGAAAAAACAGATGTCAGTGAGCCAAGGCAGGAGGATCCAGGTACAAAGCTCCTGTTTCCATAAAGCTTCACTCAGAGAACTAAAGACGTGATTGTTAAGAGTCCAGAGAGCTACAGCAGTCCCATTCTTCCCAGTATTGATCCCCCTTCTCTTTCTGGAGTCCCACTGAGGATGTCATCTTCTCCACTGAGCTGATGGACTTGATTATATGAAGAAGAAGGGCAGTGGTGGGGGTGTCCTCTGAAGCAGCACTTTGTTCTGGCTTTCTAGCCTGCAGCCATAAATATCTTTGTCCTACCAGAGGCTATTTGTCTCTTTGACACAGATCACTGGGGATTTTTCCCAGCTAGAGGAAAGGAAAAGACAAATGTGCTTTCAGGTCCAGAGTCTCTGATCTTAAATGTCCCACTCCCTTCCAGAAAGGCTGAATATGTGGACGTGAGCTAAAGATGAGAGCCTGGTCGGCTGAAGCCGATCCACACTCCCTCCAGCAACAACACAGGGACCCACTAGATCTGGACTTTTGGGAGGCTGTTAGAAAGAACGGATCAGATGTTTCCAACAGAAATCTGTCCAAAAGAAGGAGTCAGTGGTGGAACACTGAGCTAACCATGCTTGATGCCACTCTCCTTCTGCTAATGCTATGTTCCTATCTGTTTCCCAGCGTTGCTTTACAGACAGCTGATTGTTGTTCATTGAAGTCAGACCCTGATGTAGTTTGTCTACAGAGGCTTTAGAATATTCTGAATTGTACGCATCAATAAGTATCTGTGTTCTTCTTCAGGGTTCAACTCAATCAGTGCTCCCTATTTCCTGGAAAAACTAGAGGCCCATCTGTAAGTACCGCTAAAAGTCCTCTTTGTCCAACTCAAATGATTGACATCAACCCTCACAAGTATTATTGATCAATCAGAACATGTCAGAAACAAGTTCTGAGTGTTTGAAAGGTAGAAACTGAATATTACATGGAGCACTGATGACAAAGAACAATACAGTTTAATTCAATACAAACTAGAATAATCTGAAATTAAAGCTCAGAAGTCAAACTGATTAAATCCATCTGACATCAGGGACATCAATAATCCATCAATCATTTGTGTCAGAGCTCAGAAATGTTGGTTCATCATCCAGATGTGATGTTAAACTCTACAGAGTGAAATCATCACATTAAAGCTGTTGGTCTGGTCAGAAGACTGATCTCAGAACCTCCTCATGTCATCACAACTTCACTGCCTCCACATCAGAACCTCTACAGTTCTTCATGTGTCTCAGCAGATCTGCATGTTTCCTCCATCAGCCAAAGGAAGAACCAAAAGAACAAACTGTTCATGGATTGATCAGCTTCAAACACCACAACATCAAACATCTACTTCTCCACAGCGTTTGAAGCAGCTCAAGAACATCTGAGACTGAACTCAGCTGACATGAAGTTTGAAATAAACCAGTGGAGCTCTGAGAATAATGAGATGTTCTGGAGAGAACATCTGGAGAACTGAACCACTGATCTACTGACTGATCATGTTCATCACATCTGGACTCACCCAGCCTTTCTGCAGTTCCTCACAGCTGGAATCAGTCTCCGTCGTCCCTCCACTGAAGTTCTGTATTTCTTCAGGTCCAACTCATCCAGAACCTCCTCTGACATCTGCAGCATGTAGGCCAGAGCTGAGCACTGGATCATAGAGAGTTTCTTCTTTAATCTGTTCTCTGACTGCAGGAACTCTTGGATCTCCTGATGGACTGAGAGATCCTTCATCTCCATCAGACAGTGGAAGATGTTGATGCTTCTGTCTGGAGATGTTTTAGAACTGTTCATCTTCTTTAGGTTCTTGATGACTCTCTGGATGGTTTCTGGATTGTTCTCTGTCTGACCCAGCAGACCTCCTAAGAGTCTCTGGTTGGACTCCACAGAGAGGCCATGAAGGAAGCGAACAAACAGGTCCAGGTGACCTTTTCTACTGCTGAGGGATTTATTCATGACTCCTTTCAGGAAATCATCCAGGGATGAGTTCATGTATTTCTTTCCCAGGAACTTCTTCAGCTCCTCAGTGTTCCTGTTGGTGTGACAGTGGAACATGTAGACTGCAGCCAGGAACTCCTGAATGCTCAGATGAACAAAGCAGTAGACTGGTTTCTGGAACATCACACACTCTCTTCTGAAGATCTGTGTACAGACTCCTGAGAACACCGAGGCCTCTGTCACATCCAGACCACACTGCTCCAGGTCTTCTTGGTAGAACATGATGTTTCCTTTCTCCAGATGTTTAAAGGCCAGCCTCCCCAGCCTCAGGAGAACTTCCCTGTCGGCCTCCGTCAGCTCCTGTGGACTGGTCTCATGTCCCTCATGGTACTTGAGCTTCTTCCTGTGTGTCTGAACCAGCAGGAAGTGTGAGAACATGTCGGTCAGGGTCTTGGGCAGCTCTCCTCTCTGCTCTGTGCTCAACATGTGCTCCAGAACTGCAGCAGTGATCCAGCAGAACACTGGGAGTCCACACATGATGTGGAGGTTCCTGGATGTCTTCATGTGGGAGATGATTCTTCTGGACAGCTCTTCATCACTGAACCTCCTCCTGAAGTACTCCTCCTTCTGGTCGTCGGTGAAGCCTCGTACTTCTGTCAACCTGTCCACATGTTGAGGAGGGATCTGATTGGCTGCCGCAGGGCGGGAAGTGATCCAGACCAGAGCCGAGGGAAGCAGATTCCCCTGGATGAGGTTTGTCAGCAGGACGTCCAACGATGACTTGTGGCTGACGTCAGACACAACCTCCCTGTTGGTGAAGTCCAGTGAAAGTCTGCTTTCATCCAGACCGTCAAAGATGAACAACAGTTTCCAGACAGCCAGCTTCTCTGCTGTCACCTTCTGTAATGCTGGATGGAAGACATGGAGCAGCGTCAGAAGACTGTGCTGCTCATCTCTGATCAGGTTCAGCTCCCTGAACGGAAGCACAACCACCACACTGACATCTTGGTTTTCTCGGCCCTCTGCCCAGTCCAGACTGAACTTCCTCACTGAGAAGGTTTTTCCCACGCCAGCCACGCCGTTGGTCAGGACCACTCTGATGGCTGTCTGCTGCTCAGGTAAGGCTTTGAAGATGTCCTGGCACTTGATGGGAGTGTCATGGAGGCTCTTCTTGGAAGCCGTCTCCAGCTGCCTCACCTCATGTTGGCTATCAGCCTCTCCACTGTGTCCCTCTGTGATGTACAGCTCAGTGTAGACCCTGTTGAGGAGGGTTCCACCTCCTGTTTCATCACTTCCTTCAGTCACATGTTCACATCTCCTCCTCACACTCATCTTATGTTCCTGCAGAACCTCCTCCAGACCAGCATCTGCTCACAGACCACACAAACAAACACACCAACCTTTCATGTGTGGACAACACAACACAACAACAAGGTAACTTTTCACACATCAGTCCATCAGCACATGTTCAGTCTTACTTTGTCCACAGCTGCTCTGACTGGCTGTCTCCAGTCCAGCTCTGCTTCTGGGTCTTTTTCCACACTGGGGACAGGAGGAGTGTCCTGATGGAGCAGACTGGTCCCAGTATGAGGTGATGCACTGTCTGCACAACCAGTGTCCACAGCTGGTAGAGACTGGATCCTTCAGGACGTCCTGACATGAAGCACAGCAGGACGGCTGCTCCTCCTCAGAAGCTCCCCTCCTCTTCATCACTCTGTCAACACATTGATTCATCACTCAGATCATCTGGAGAACAACATCCACATGTGACCAACAGTGAAGCTCAGATGCTCCCAGAGAACAGTCAGAGTGAGGCTACTGTTCTGTCTGAGTCCAGCTGCTTCCTTTATTTCTAACTCCACTCACTTCTTTCCTACCAGCTGTCTGATTCCACTCTGACTGATCTGCCTGCAGTTTGCTGTTAATACAAACTCAACCCTTTGAGCAGCAGCTTCACAGTAACAGCCTTCCATCACAGACAGCTGCTCCTGGTCTTCACTCTTCTACCGTCACTCTGCTTCACTTTCAACTCACAGTACAAATGATGTTAAACTGTGTGAGAGCAGCAGCCTCAGACTCACAGTGTTCAGCTTTCATTTCAAACATCTGGATCATGAGAACCAGGAACCCACCAAGACCAACCCCAACATCAAGCACACATGTGGAGAACACTCTGTCTCACTCTGACAGTCTTTACGGGGACGTCAACATTCGGCTGAACATGTTTGAATACTGAGTGTAAACAGAGAACCAGAGGTTCTCAGGTGTTCTACCACAGAAACACCATCAGAACTTCTGGTTCTAAAACCCAGACCAGGATCCACCTCATTCTGGAAGAGTTCTGCATTCTTACCACTGTGTGACTGTTTCAGCAGAGCATCTTCCTCCATCCTAAACCATCATCTTCATCAGGTCATCTGAATCCTATTTAAAACTGCTGGTGAAGGATAAAGGTAAATATGATAAGATAATAATTCACATCGGCGGTAATGACGTCCGATTGACACAATCGGATGTCACTAAAATTAATGTTGAGTCGGTGTGTGAATTCGCCAAAACAATGTCCGACACTGTAATCTTCTCTGGACCCCTGCCCAATTTGATCAATGATGACATGTTTAGCCGCATGTCATCATTCAACCGCTGGCTGTCGAGGTGGTTTCCAGCAAACAATGTGGGCTTAATAGATAATTGGCAAAGTTTCTGGGGAAAGCGTGGATTTATTAGAAAACCAAACCCCTGATGTTCCAGAGGTGAGACCAGGAATCAGAGTTTCAGTCCTACACGCTTCTCTGCTGCTTCCATACGGCTCTCACCCTCTTCCTTTCCTATAGAGACTGTGTCTGTCCCCCGACCACCCAGATTCTATAAGACTAAAAGGAACAATAGAAGGGCTGTTCATAATAACCTCATCCTAATTAATACAAATTTATTAAAACCAGAAAACAGAACAATTAAATGTGGATTATTAAATATTAGATCTCTTTTAGTTAATGATCTGATAACAGATCACCACATTGATTTAATGTGTCTCACTGAAACCTGGCTGCAGCATGAAGATTATGTCAGTCTGAATGAATCAACCCCCCCAAGTCATATTAATGTTCATATACCTAGAAGCTCAGGCAGAGGGGGAGGAGTGGCAGCAATCTTCCACTCAAACTTATTAATCAATCAGAGACCAAAGCCTATCTATAATTCATTTGAAAGTCTTAGTCTTAGCCTCACACACCTGAACTGGAAAACACAGAAACCAGTTCTGCTAGTTGTTGTATTCGGCCACCGGCCCCTTATTCTGAGTTTCTGTCTGAATTCTCAGAGTTCTGCTGATTTAGTGCTCAGTACAGATAAAGTCATTATAGTGGGTGACTTTAATATTCATGTAGATGATGAGAATGACAGCCTTAACTCTGCATTTAGTGACTGTTAGACTCAGTTGTTTTTTATCTAAACGTTAATAAACCAACTCACTGTTTTAATCAGACCCTTGATCTTGTTTTGACATATGGCATAGAAATTGAACATCTTATTGTTTTTCACCAAAACTCAATTTTGTCTGATCATTTTTTATTAACATTTGAATTTACAATAATGGACTATGAAGCACTTACCAAAAAGTTCCATTACAGCAGATGTTTATCTGATACTGCAGTAGCTACATTTAAGGAAATTATTCCATCATTATTGACTTCAATGCCAACACAATAGAGAGCAGCTCCTCTAGTGTTCGTCCCACACAGGTGGACAATCTGGTTGATGGTACGGCAGCTTTACTGCCAACATCACTTGATACTGTTGCCCCTCTGAAAAAGAAGCAATAAAATATAATAAAATAGCTCCATGGTTTAATGAACAACTGCGCATTTTAAAGCAGAGTTCAAGGAGACTGGAAAGGCAGTGGCGTTCTACAAATTCAGAAAAATTTCATCTGGCCTGGAAAGACAGTTTTACTGCATATAAAAAAGCGATTCGTAGAGCAAGAACCGCCTATTATTCATCTTTAATTGAGAAAAACAAAAACAACCCCAGGTTTTTGTTCAGCTCTGTAGCCAGGCTAACAAAGAGTCTCAGCTCTGTGGAGCCTTGTTTCCTTTAGATCTCAGTAGTGAAGATTTCATGACCTTCTTCACTAATAAAGTTTTGAATATTAGACAGAAAATCCTGAACATGTCTTTAGGAGCAGCAGCTCTGGAAGCATCCATAGGACCAGATTTATGCTTGGACTGCTTCTCTGCTGTAAATCTGCCAGAGCTCATATCAATCTCCTCTAAACCAGCAACATGTTCGCTACATCCCATCCACACTAAACTGTTCAAGGATATATTTCCTTTAATTAACAATGCTGTTTTAAATATCATTAACCTCTCTTTACTAACAGGCTATGTACCACAGTCTTTTAAAGTTGCTGTACTAAAGCCACTTCTCTAAAGTCCTACTCTAGATCCAGGTGTTTTAGCCAATTATAGGCCCATATCCAACCTCCCTTTTATCTCTAAAGTTCTAGAAAAAGTTGTTGCTGCCAATTTTGTGATTATCTGCATATAAATGGTTTGTCTGAAGAGTTTCAGTCAGGATTTAGAGTCCATCATAGTACAGAGACACTGGTAAAGGTCACCACAGGGTTCTGTATTTGGTCCAATATTATTTACTCTGTACATGCTTCCTCTAGGAAACATTATTAGGAAGCACTGCATAAATTTCCATTGTTATGCAGATGATACCCAGTTATATTCATCTATGAAACCCAATGAAACCAATCAGTTGGTCAAACTCCAAGCATGTCTGAAGGACATAAAGGCCTGGATGACCTGTAATTTTCTTCATTTAAATTCTGACAAAACTGAGGTTATTGTATTTGGCCCTAAACACCTCAGAAACACACTATCTAAGCAGATAGTTACTCTAGATGGTATTGCCTTAGCCTCCAGTTCTACCGTAAGAAACCTTGGAGTTATTTTTGATCAGGATATGTCCTTCAACTCACATATAAAACAAGTCTGCAGGACAGCATTCTTTCATTTACGTAATATTGTCAAAATCAGAAATATCTTGTCTCAGAGTGATGCTCAGAAACTAGTCCATGCATTTGTAACTTCTAGGCTGGACTATTGTAATTCTTTATTATCAGGATGTCCCAGTAACTCTCTTAAAAACCTCCAGCTGATCCAAAATGCTGCAGCCAGAGTTCTGACAGGAACCAGTAAAAGAGATCATATTTCTCCTGTATTGGCTTCTCTTCATTGGCTCCCTGTAAAATCCAGGATAGAATTTAAAATCCTGCTTCGAAGATACAAAACTGTTAATGAACAAGCTCCATCTTATCTTAAAGACCTTATTGTACCTTATCATCCCAACAGAGCCCTTCGCTCTGAGACTGCAGGTTTACTTGTGGTTCCCAGAGTTTCCAGAAGTAGAATGGGAGGCAGAGCCTTCAGTTATCAGCTCCTCTCTTGTGGAATCAGCTCCCAGTTTGGGTTCGGGGGGCAGACACCCTCTCTTCTTTTAAGATTAAGCTTAAAACTTTCCTATTTGACAAGTCTTATAGTTAGAGCTGCTCAGGACCACCTGATCTGTCCCTCAGTTAAGCTGCCATAGGTTTAGACTGCTGAGGGACTCCCATGATGCACTGGGCTCCTCTCCTCTCCTCTCTGTACTGTCATATATCACCATTACATATCACTAACCTGTTTCCCCCCCGAGGTTCTGTGTCCTGCTTGTTCTCTGGATCTGGATCTCCACGTCCCTGATCTGCTACCTGGCCTCACCACCTCCCATCCCCACCCCAACCTCTCCTACTATCCCTCCCTCCCTCCTCTCCCCCACTCCCAACCCAACCGGTCGAGGCAGATGTCCTCCCTCCCTGAGCCTGGTTCTGTTGGAGGTTTCTTTTCCCCCTTCCCCACCAGAGAGAGTTTTTGGTTCCTTCCCACCGTCGCTGACTGCTGCTCAGAGGGAATCCAACAGAAACCTTGGATTGTTGGGTTTTCTGTTTCCTGTTTTTCTGTTTCCTGTTCTTTCTTACAATGTTAAGCGCTTTGTGATGACCTGTGTTGTAAATATGCGCTATATAAATAAAATTGAATTGAGTTTACAGCACAAACACTTTCTTACTTTGAGTCTGAGGGTCCAGGTTCTTCTCTGAAGGTTGGAGGAAGATCATTGGACCAGTCACTCTTCATAGACAGACGGCTGGAGGCTGGAAACTCTGCCCTCTGTCTGCTCAAACACGTTAGTATTCTCATCAATCACTGATCAATCCTCTGATCACATCCGTAGTTTAAACACACAAACTGCAGATGATCACATGGTTAATGTCTGCAGTCGTCCTCTTTGATCAGATCACAGCTTTTCTACTGGCAGAGATGCTGAGAGGAAAACAGGACCAATGATTTCTATTGGAGTCACAGAAACCTTTTCAGAGTTCATTTGAATGGAGCAACTAAAACCAACCATCAGGGACACGACACAGAACTGACAGATGGAATCATAAAGGAGTCATAGGAACAGTCAGAGGCAGTGTTCTTACTTTGAGTCTGAGGGTCCAGGTTCTTCTCTGAAGTATGGATTATAATCTTTGGACCAGTCACTCTTCATAGACAGACGGCTGGAGGCTGGAAACTCTGCTCTCTGTCTGTTCAAACACAAACATGTTTCTGTTCACATCAATCACAACAGAACTGTCTGTTTCTTCTTTACTGTGACCACAGCAAACATCACGTCCCACTGCAGGATCCATCTGACCCCCACATGAAGCCTTCACTCATTCTCTTCACTGCATTTACAAACTCCACTCTGAATATTGACTTTCCTGACTCTTAGATTCCACGTCTGCTAACAAGCCCAGACGTCTACAGCTGATCTCTGACACGTCAGACTCTTCATTCTGCTGGAAAACTGTCCTACAAAGTGATTTAAACACTTCCACATCCAGTTTATCAAGGTGGACCCAGCAGTGGTTCCTTCTTCTGGACCTGGTCTCTGCTGCACCAACACACCTCTAGTTACTGACATCTAAGAACACAAAGGAGCGTCAACTAAATGAGGTGTAAAGGTTTGTTCATGAGTTCTAACTTTGAGTCTGAGGGTCCAGGTTCTTTACTGAACTCTGGAGGTTTTCCTTTGGACCGGTCACTCTTCATAGACAGACGGCTGGAGGCTGGAAACTCCTCCTCCTCCTCACGAACACTCATCTTGAGGACTTGAGTCAGTCTGAGAGGCAACACTGACTGTGAGTTCAGGAGATAATAAAGTTCATGTTTGTCTTCATTCAGGTTCTTTGTGTCCACAGAGGTGGAATCTGAAAACATCCTCAGAGAGAAAACTGAACACTTGTTTCCTCTTTCCTTGTTTCCTCGTTATATTTCCCAAGTCTGTGGCAAAATGACTCAACAGCGCCTCCTAGGAAGTGAAAAAAAGGGTTTGGGACCAGTTACTTTCACCTGCAGCTATGAAATTCGGACACATATGTATCACCGCAAGACGCACAAAAAATCCTCTAGCACCCATACCCACAATGCAACAGGAAGTCTGTCATTTTGAATTTACTGTCAGAATGTTCACATTTTCTAGAGTGAACTAGTCCAGGGGGTAACGCCTACAGATCTAAGTTTGGCCCACATGTACTACAGGTGGTGGTGAGCAAAAGTCATTCAAATGTTCCTCTAAAGCACAGGTGTCAAACTCCGGTCCTCGAGGGCCACTATCCTGCATGGTTTAGATGTTTCCCTCTTCCAACACACCTGATTCAAATGATCAGCTCATCATCAAGCTCTGCAGAAGCCTGATAACGATCCTGATCATTCAAATCAGGTGTGTTGGAAGAGGGAAACATCTAAACCATGCAGGATAGTGGCCCTCGAGGACTGGAGTTTGACACCCCTGCTCTAAAGTATGACGGCGTGGCCGTGGCGATTTGATGTTTCGCCATCAAATGAAACAGGAAGTGCTGTGTAACTAGACTGTACATGCTCCAAATAATAATAATAATAATAATAATAATAACAATAATAGTAGTACATTGTGTTTATAGAACACTTTTCAAAAACTCAAAGATGCTTTACACGTTAAAAAGAAACACAAATACAGATTTAAAAATCAATCAAAAAGAAAACAGAAGAAATACATCTGAAAGTGCAGCAGAAAACAAAAATTGATGGTTGGAGTCTGTAAATAAAGTGTTGTCTATGGTGTTTATAGATTTAGGGACATTGAAGAGGTGTGTTTTGATCTAGTCTTGAAGGTGGTCAACGGGATCATGGATGAGTTGTGGGAGTGAGTTCCAGAGGGAGAGAAAGCTCCGTCCCCCCAGGGTCGGTGTCTGGTCCTGGGGACGGTCAGGAGGTTTGCATCAGAGGAACGGAGGGTCCAGGAAGGGGTGTAGAGGTGGAGCAGGTCCTTAAGAGGGGGCCTGGTTATGGAGCTTTATGGGTGAGGAGGAGGATTTTGAATTGAATACGGTACTGAACAGGAAGCCAGTGAAGGTTCAGGAGGACAGGGGTGATGTGGGAACAGGAACAGGTGTAGGTGAGGAGGTGGAGGCAGAGTTCTGGATGTTCTGAAGGTTACTGAGGAGGGTGGAGGTTGAGCCATACAGGATGCTGTTACAGTATTCGATGTGTGATGTGATGAAGGCATGAATGAGGGTTTCAGGGTTTCAAATGTCCTCAAACTTCACATGTGATCAGAGTCCGGCCCTGATGGTCTGCATCAGTCTCTGACCAGCAGGAAGCGAGAACCCGTCCATCGCTGCAGCTTTAATTAGGGTCCGAGAACCAGCGGTGTGTAGGACCCTGTTGTTCCTGCTATGTTTGTTTGGCAGTTTGTTTTTCTTACGCCACTTTGAACCCCAATTTGACCCCTAAACATGCTCAAAAACTCCCCACATTTGGCACACACATCAGGACTGGGGACAAATTTGATATTTTGGGGGAATTACACATATGAATGGCAAAATGACTCAATAGCGCCACCTAGAAAATTGGGCTTTAGTGGAGTTAATACGGCTAGTTTCACATAAACTCATGAAATTTGGTCCACAGGTACAGTAGCCCCAGACAAAAACATTCCTGCTTTTAAAATTTAAAAAAAGTTCCACAGCGCCCCCTAGAGCATGTGGTGCGCAGGTATTGGAATTTATCGAACTCCTACCAGGATTTTTATCCCACCTTCACCAAATTCGCTGTGTGGCATCTAAACCCCTCCAGGATGAAAAGTTATTAAAATCTTGTGGCTGCGTTACATCGTGTGGGCGTGGCATGGCGGCCATTTTGAATAAATTCGCCATATGGAACGAAATGGGTTTTGGAGGTGAAGGGATCCACCTAATGTCACCAAATCCACACAAATCTCAAAAACTAACGTTTGATACACAATTCAGGAATGGATGTGGTCAAACGGCTCCACAGGGCCCCCTACAAATATTCAAACACTGACATAAAATCACTGCTTTATCCTACAAACATGAAATTTGGTACATACATATAGTATCCCAAGACCAACAGATCTGCACACTCCAAATGTCAAACAGCTCCACAGCGCCCCCTAGAAATTTCAAAAATTCATATCAAATCAGTGCTTTGTCCTACAGACATGAAATTTGGTGCATGTGCAGAGCAGGATGAGACAAACACTATTACGTGCTATAGACATTTTGATCGTATCCAAAGCAACGGCGGTGGGGGGAGCGAGGGCCTGTCCGACTCTGCTTGCAGCTTTAATTTCAATTTGTCTTTTTAAACAGGCAAGTTCCCGGATCAGATGAAAGTAGCCAAAACTACTCCCATCCACAAAAGTGGGGCAGCAGATCAATAAGTGAATCACAGGCCCATCAATCCTACCTCAGTTCTCTAAAATATTAGAAAAACTTTACACAGACAGACTTGATAAATGTATTGACTAATATAATCTACTAAATGACAGCCAACAAGGATTTAGAAAAACAGATCACCTGTATGAGCATTAATAGAACTTATAAAGGAAATCACAAACAGGATTGATCGGAAAAGTTTTCAGTTGGAATTTTTGTAGACTTAAAGAAAGCGTTCGACACGATGGATCATAACATAGTCTTAAAAAACATGGGATTAGAGGAACCGCTCTAAACTGGACAGAATCTTATTAAACAAACAGAAAACAGTGTGTTCATGGGGACAGCACAGGTCCAAGTGTGGCAGTATAGTGTGTGGTGTCCCACAGGGATCTGTGCTGAGGCCAACATGATTTCTATGATACATCAATGACTTGTACTTGGTTTCTGAAAAACTAAAGCGTGTCCTCTTGGCGGATGATACGCCAATACTAGGTTCAGCTGAGAACCTTGAAGCACTGATGACTGAGATTACAAATGAAATGTGGAAGCTAGAAGAATGCTTTGTCAAAAACAAACTGTCTCTCAATACAATAAAAACTGAAGGTATGTTTCTTGGAAAGCGGGACATAAATCCACAAATGCAAATGAAGATCGACAACATAGTCATTGGGAGAGTCTACGAGCACACATTTCTGGGTGTAACTCTTGATCATAACGTTTGCTGGAAACCCCAAACAAACACTTTAAAAAACAACCTTTAAAACGAGTTCAAATCTGGTGCAGTTCAAAGAGCTTTATAAAAAATGATCTCCTGCAGAAACACGCAGAGGAAGAAAGTGGTTCATACTAGATTATCCATGCAAACATCTGCTTTTTAACATGATGACAACCTTAATGATGACAGGCCTTTGTTTCTTCTGCTTTCAGTTTGTTATCTTAGTTTGTACGACCATAAACGATCACGTTATACTCTCTTTCTCCAGTCTTCTGTCATTGTCTTTTATTTTGTAGGATCATATATTTTGTGCCATGCTCCTCAGTTTTGCTTTTTGTGGAAATGACTTGTGTAAATGCAGCTCTATGGAATGAAGACAGAGGGGAAGGACTTCTCATGAGGTCCTTGAACTTCCACCTCCTCCTTTGGACTGGCAGCTTCTGGGTTCTTTTTTCCTTTCTGTAATCGTTGTTTTTTTGACACACTTCTTAAAGGAATTAAATAAATAAAATAAAACTGTCCTACAAAGTGATTTAAATACTTCCACATCCAGTTTATCAAGGTGGACCCAGCAGTGGTTCCTTCTTCTGGACCTGGTCTCTGCTGCACCAACACACCTCTAGTTACTGACATCTAACAACACAAAGGAGCGTCAACTAAATGAGGTGTAAAGGTTTGTTCATGTGTTCTTACTTTGAGTCTGAGGGTCCAGGTTCTTTACTGAACTCTGGAGGTCTTCCTTTGGACCGGTCACTCTTCATAGACAGACGGCTGGAGGCTGGAAACTCCTCGTCCTCCTCACAAACACTCATCTTGAGGACTTGAGTCAGTCTGAAAGGAAAACCAGAAACACTGATTGTGAGTTCAGGAAGTGATTTAAACACTTCCAGATCCAGTTTATCAAGGTGGACCCAGCAGTGGTTCCTTCTTCTGGACCTGGTCTCTGCTGCACCAACACACCTCTAGTTACTGACAGCTTTAAATATCTGCCCAGTTTAAAATGGAGGAGAAAGTCAAAGTGTTCTAGTAAAGATCATTTCAGCAGATAGAAGCTCCTCAGCAGTCAGCATGAAAACACTCCTGTGATATAAGAACACCCAGAACAGAACAGGAACAAGGTTCAGAGGCTCATCCTTGTTTTCTGACAGCAGAAGTCATAATGTTGGACCAACACTCACCTTGTTCTCCTCCTCTGTTGACGCTAAAATGGAGTCTGAACTCTGTCATTTCCTAGAATCACTCAGAGCTGTTCCTCCTCTGTTTCCTGTTAATCACATGACTCCACCCAGCTGTGTTGTTTCCTGCCTTCAACAGACGTTCTGATCAGCTGAACACACATTTATCTATCAGACACGTTGCTGCTGCAGTCGTTGTTCCACCACTGACAGAAGAACGCTGCCACTAGATCAACAGGTTTCCTCTCATTGGATCAGACTCTCTCAGGTGTGACCAGTGAACCTGAGCTCTGCACAGTGACACCAGAACTCCACAGGACCACAGCTGTGATGCAGTGGAACCTCCAGAGCTGTCCACCGTCTCTATGGGCCTGAAGTTCAGCGTCTCCACCACAGACAGTCACTGTGTGGCCTCACAGTCCACTTTATCTCTGAGCTCAGACCTCTTTAATGTTCATGGAGCTCCTCTCAGCTGCTTCTTCTTCCTGTCTTCTGCTTTTATTCAGACCAACGCTTCACATCTTAGAACCTGATCACGTTTTGTTCTTCATCAGGAACTCAAACTGTTAAATTAGAGCAGTGCAGTAATACTCAGCACTGTACAGTACTTTAGTGAAAGGACTCAGTGACTCCTGAAGCTGAGGATACCTGTGGAGACATGGAGTCAGAGCTCCATCTGCTGGTGGTGTGTTGGTGCTGCAGCTTCTCTCATCTCTGTGGATCTCTGAGTCAGAACCAGGCTCAGGGAGGGAGGACATCTGCCTGGACTGCTTGGGTTGGGAGTGGGGATGAGGGGGGAGGGACGGCAGCCAACCAAAGGTGAGCTCTTCCAGGTGAGCTCTTCCTCTGCCTGTCAGCTAATAGAACAGAAACCTTCAAACAGAAGCAGCGTCTGATCCAACAGGTCAGATTAGAGGAACATTTCATTCTGGTTTCAACAACTAATATTTACAATACAGTTGAAAAGATATTTAATGATTGGATTTAAGAGGCTTCATTTGATAACAGGACTACAGTCTCTTATGAAACACAAGGACAGATTAAAAACATGACGCCTCTCCTCCTCCTGATGTTCTCCAGTGGAGCTGATCAGCCTTCAGGCTCCATTAACTCCATCAGGATGGTTCAGATGCTGCTGAAGGTCCACGGATGGAGCTGCTGATGTTCTGTCTGTGGAGTCTCCAGCAGTCAGTGAGGATCTGGGTTTCTTCAGCTGTCCCTCCAACAGAATAATGCTCAAATGTTAGTTTTAATGCAGTTACAGTCATAAGAATAGAACACAGTCACACTGCAGGTAATGAAGACCAGACAATCATTCAGAAGTACAACATCACTGATCAGGTACAACATTAAATAACAACATACAAATGATGAACAATAAAAACTATGCTGTGAGGTTAAAGTGTGACCTTTAGAAACCCTTAAAATTACTGATATCCCCGTTTAACCGCTACAGAACCGTCACAGCCGGCGGCAAATTTCAGAAAGTCCAGCCCAGATAAGGCTGATTTCAGCAGGCTACTGTGAGCGCTGACCTCCCTTTGGTAGCGGTCTAACCGGGACGCTCACATCTCTGAAATTGTTGGAGTAAATTCTTAAGCAGACTTTATTTGATAAATTGACCACATAATGTTTAAATCTTTCTGTGATCAGACACGTCACTTTGTCAAAAACATACCTGACATGTTTCGACGGTAACTTCCGTCTTCGTCAGAGGTGTCACTAGGTGGTGTGTGACGTAGTTAAAACCAGCTGATGTTCTTTGGGGCGGTGCCACCTGTCAAATTTTGACAGGTCGGAAACGCCCCCAGCTGTCCGCTCGCCGCTGGAGGATATGTGTGTGAAAGTAGGAAGGCCCCCTCGTCCCGGTTCATGTCCACTTTCGGCTCGTTTTCTAATCTCCACTGCCTCCATTATCCATGGTTGATGTTTATTTGCCTCTGTGCAGATGACTTTGGCCTTCTCCCAATCCATAATATGGTTCTCGCGTTTGCAATTGTCCGTGATTGCAGATTTCATGTGTTCTTGTAGTGACTGTTCTTTTACTGATCGTGTTTGTCTTTTCGCCGTTTCCTTTTCACAT